>NW_021032522.1:0-10687 GCF_004153795.1 Camellia sinensis | reverse complement strand
GATCATAAACGCCCCCCTCCCCCCAACCCCTCCCCCAAAAAACCCATTTAAAAATCACAAACCACAAAAAGGGGGGGAAAATTGGAGTAAAGAAACTCACAAATCAAATGCATTCACAAATACAAAAAAAAAAAAAAAAAAAAAAAAATTCTCAAATAATTGATAGCATGCTTATATATATATATATATATATATATTACTGATGCAGCAAATGCTCAACTAGAGTCGTTGAGCTTCTCTTCTTTGCCTCTGTTACTATTTCTGCTTCACACAAAAGTGATGAGCCAGGGCAACAACATAGGTAAAGATAGTAAAGCTCTGCCTAATACTAACGGATTAATTTTCTAATACCAAGTCTTTGGGCAAACTATCAATCCGATCAACCCAAGACCCATTATAATCTGGCAGTATTATGAATCCCCTCCCAATTTGCAACAAACACAATATTAATGAGTCTCATTTCCATCTTAATCAATTTCTCCCTCTATCCCCCAAAACATATGGCCTTATGGCATTATTGACCCAAGTGTTTTGTTGTGATATTAATATACTTGGGTTTTACAATTCAAAAATATTAGAATTTGTTGGATTTTTTTATCAATTTTTTTAGTTGAGTTTTCGTACTTATTTTTAAATTATTTTTGAAATTTTTTAAACTTAATTTGACAAAAAATGAATAACAAAAAATATACTTTAAAAGTTTCAAAAAATTATTTCCTCCCCCAAAAAAGTGAAAATCAAATGAAATATTGTAATTTTTTAATTTTCATTTTTTCAACCAGCTATTTTAAAAAATATTTTAAGAAAATAAATTTTAAAATTTAACCAAACATCTTTGTATTTAAATTGAGACTTTTTTGAAAAATATCTTGAAAAAACAGCTAAAAGTCCTCAAAAACACAAAATGTTGATAATAGGCACTTTCACAACAGACATTACCAAACACAATTCTATTTAAGAAAACACTTTTTGGAGGACTTTTGGTTAAAGTCCATTGTTAAAAAGTCATTGCTATGTGGAGAAGTTGGCCAAACAAATCCTTAAATTGTGAGTTTTTTTTTTTTTGATTCAAATGATAAAGTAAACAGAGAATATAGAGTTTTTATACACCACTTAAATAGAGGGGATCAGACGCTCTTAGAGTTGGCAGAGACCATGTCTGCTATAAGAAAGGAAAAAGATAGACTGGGTGGTTCATCAAAGAACACCAGATGTTCAGTTTGGTTGACTCACAAGATTGGCTAAAGCATCAACACATGAATTTAGCCTTCTCTTAGGGATGAACTAGAGGTTGGCAGCTACATCTTCTGCAGCATGAAGTTAGCATCCTCGATAAAGAGCTCTGTATGGGGAGGTTCTATAGCTCATTCCTAAGATGAGCTTCAATTGCAATTTGGAATCAGTCTCTATGTCTATATTGGCCATCCTTTATGCATTAATGATTGTAAGACCTCTGTAGAGACCGCCAAAGTTTCGGCCTCAAGCTGGTGCAGGTTTCCTTAGATAGCCATGTTTAACCCCATAGCCAGGTACCCGTTTCATCTCGCAGCAAAACCTCCATAATTCCAGAGTTGGCCAGGATTCTCATTTGGAAACAACCATCAATGTTTAGCTTTAGTTACCTGCAAGGGGATCAAAGCCAGTTAGTTAGTCTTGGTTCAGAGTAGATAAGGATGGAGGGGGTTTTGAAGGCTTCCTGAATCTGCTTTGCTTGCTGTAAAATCTGTGTTGTGCTGATGGAAGCTGGCTGGGTGTGGTGTTCAAACCACCTCTTTGTTCCTGTCTTTCTAGATGTACCAGATGGTAGTTAAAATATTGTTTGGCCTATTGCAAACCAACCATTTTACTTGGGCTTTTCATGTTCGATTTTAGCCAATCAGGTTTGCTCCTATCTCTTCTTGCCACCAGTTAAGGTCTTTCAGATTCATCCAAATGGATTTAGCTTTGATGCATCCTCTGAGAAGGTGTGACATATCTCTGTATTCCTTGGACCTCTGGCAAGATACCAGAATCTGTGAGATTCTAGTGAGTCTCATCTGATTTGTGAGTAACCTACCATGCATGGACAGCAAAGGAAACATTTGAGCTTTAGAGGGGCTTTAACTTTCCATATCTCACTGCCATCTAACCTATCTTTATCCTGTTTAGTAGATAGCATTATAGGCACTGAAGAAGGAGAAGTTTGCCATTAACGAGTCTTGCCAAGGAAGGTGTGTCCATGACGGTCACAAAATCTGGGTCTATAGATGGCTAAGGATGTTCATTTTTATCCTGTTGGGTTGAGCCAGATGCTGGATACGGATTCAGATCCCATTGACCTCTCATCAATTAATGTTGCTAACTTTCATAGTATTATCACATATGGGACCTTGATAATTTTTACACCAATGGCTGAGTGCCAACACCACTCATCAGTCCATAGAGAAATTTTCTGCCCATCTCCCACATTCCTCCATTGAATATTAATCCTCAAGAACTTTTCTATTATTGATCACTACTTTTCCATGCTGAGGGAAGCAAGACCTCTGTTTGGGCCAATTGGACATGAAATGGTGTTAAAGATTTTGGAAATGGAGGATTTTTGCACCAAGAGGTTTGTCAGCATTACTAAGCAAGTTTCCATCATAAATTTAGAGCTAAGGCAGACGTTTTGGCCCTAGATTTTTAATGCCGCACCACTAATGTTTTTTATTCTTTACACGGCTTGATTCCAGTTCAGAGAAGATGAACTTTCTGAGAGTGTCAGTGCTGCCCCAGATGAAATTTCTGTTCTAAGCTACTCAATTTTGTCACAAACAGTCCTACGAACTTTCTATGGTTTGCATGAGGTGGTTAAGAAAATGGCACAGGTAACAGATTGCACTAGGGTAATATGACCTGCAAAGAGAGAGGGTATTGGCCTCCACCCAGAAAGCCTGCTGGTGATCTTTCACAATGATGCCTTTAAACATGATTTCTACTATAATTCTATCTGTGGGCAAAACAGGAGTGCCTAGGTATATGATTTGATCCATCTTTTTTGAATTTGAAGCAAGCTTAAACATTTTCTTGGATCAAATTATCAATTTATTTCAAATTTTTCTTTTTGATTACTAAATTTTATTGATAACATATCCCACGCCAACTCTTCGCTGTGATGATTACTAATAAAAAATGAATTGGTTGATCTCAGCAAAAAGGAAAATCTGAACAATTTCTTTTTAGTTCACAACATATCCCACCTGTAGAAGAAGAATAATAAAAATAAGAAGGAAATAATGATAAAAACCAATTGATGAATAAAGAGAATTGAATGCGACAATAATTTAATATAGATTGGGAGAAGAGATCAAGACACAAATAGAGTAACTAATTAATTGAATAATTCAATTACACTTGTTATTACCTTAATTGTTGTCACAATTTCAAAAGTAAAAACAAGTTACAAGTTTTTTTTTTTTTTCTTTAATAGGAATATCCTCTCTACCCGATCACCAAAGTGTCCTGTTAGTCGTTCTAAGTAAGAGACTATAACCTGAGAACTTGTCCCGACCTCCCAAGACAAGTTCCGCTTAAGCCAGGACTCGCATAGCGGGGGAGCATTGAACCCACACCAAGTGCTGATTAGATAACTTAAAATTCAACCTCTTAATTAACTGTGCTTCGTCCAAAAAATTTACCCAAAAAAAAAATTAAACCTATAATCTTGAGACTTAAACCTCCAACTTCAACCACAATATCACCCATAGGTTTAGGCCAAGTTTGGCATGATTGAAAAAACACAAAAAGTCAAAAAGTCACTATCCTATTTAAGTCATATCATCTTATTTAAGTCATATCACTTCTCTAACACATCACTTCAAACTCAATCCAAACACAATCCATATTTTATAAAAAATTAAAAAATACATTTATTTAATCTTTCCCAACTAAGCCTTACTTAGCCTCTGTTTGGCAAGATGATTTTCAGGCTTTTTTGGCTATTTTAGTCACAAAAAACAAAATAGGCTATTTTAGCCATAACAAACAAAACATCACATCCAACCTATAATCATTACATTCTTCTCTCACAAAAAAAGTCAAAAAAGCCAAAAAGTCAAAAAGCCCTTCCCAAACCAAGCTTTTTAGCCCAGGCTAAAATAGTCAAAAAAGCCAAAAAACCAAAAAGCTAACCTACTTCCCAAACCAAGCCTTACTAAAATGTAAGCGCAGGGTAAGAAAAGAGAAAAACAAAAGAAACTGTGGGTCTGATTTGTTCAAAGATTTTCTCTATCTTTCACTTTGAGTATTTATAGATGCCCTTGTAATTCGCAGTAGCTACTCTCTCACCTCTATGGTCTCATCATAATACCTACATCAACAATGATTCATCCCACTAAAAACACCACCACTAATGCACTAATGCATTAAAAAAATAAAAAAAATAAAAAAAAAATACAACTCCAAAATCAAAACATCACATCATTAATGACGGGACCCACTGTCACTTAATTAGTGGGAGCACTAATTAGTGCTCCCAAGCATTTTTCTACCTACATTCGTGGGTTTTTCCCTCTTTCGAACTAGTGCGAAGCTTCAGTTGACTATCAATAGATCATCTGTGAAAAAAATTAGAATGATTGGATAATTTTTTCATTGATATGTAAAATTGATGATAAAAATGGAGGAAATATGATGTTGCTCCCCAAAATTATCACTTAAAAATTAATTCAGCTCATATTTTTTTTAATTATATCAATTTTATACCTAAACTATTTGATTTTAAATTAATTTTACCTCAACCATTAGCTGTCTTTTATAATCAAACGGAACTACTCACATAATACTAAAATTTCATTTGAAATTTCATTTTATCCCAAACTATCTCTAAAATATTAATTAAACCCATAAACTTTATTTTATTCAAGGGTCTAACTGATATTTTGAAAATAGTTTGGGGATAAAATGAAATTTCAAATAAAATGTCGGTGCCACATCAGCAATTTATGTTTTGACTATAGGCGGCAATTGATGGTGGGGATAAAATTGATTCAAAATCAAATAGTTTAAGTATAAAATTGATATTAATAAAAGAACAAGGGTCTAATTGATTTTTGAATGATAGTTTGAGGGGGGAAATGATATTTTCTTATAATATCATATTGTTTGAGGATCAAATTAACAAATTAAAAATTTTGAAGGCAAAAGTCACATAAAATGCATATTTTAGAAATTATATGTTTATTTTAGGGTAAATTACATCGATAATCTTTGCAATTTGCCCTTGTATTATTTTGGTCCATGTCATTTAAGTTAGTTTAATTATTAATTTTAAATTTTGGATCAATTGGATCCAATTGATAACTTTTGTCTATAAAAACATGACACATGCCGCTTATATGCAGATTTTCTATTAAAAAAAAAAAAAAAAAAAAAAAAAAATTGTAGACAGAAAACTTGGGCCTATGAACTCTATAATTTAAGCTCTGATATAAATTATTTCAAAAACTTAAGTTATTAAGCCTCCGTTTGGGAAGTGGGTTGACTTTTTGGCTTTTTGACTTTTTTGACTATTTTAACCTGGGCTTAAAAGCTTGGTTTGGGAAGGACTTTTTGACTTTTTTGAATTTTTTTGTGAGAGAAGAATGTAATGATTATGGGTTTGATGTGATGTTTTGTTTGTTATGGCTAAAATAGCCTATTTTGTTTTTTGTGACTAAAATAACCAAAAAAGCCCAAACCATGGCTTCCCAAACGAAACCAAGAAATGAATTTGATGATAATCTTATTTAACAGTTTGATGTTGGGGGTGGGTATCAAACCGTTCAACCCGTCCAATCCGAGCTTACCTGCCCCATTATAGGTTTGGTCAACTTTATCTGACCCTACGCTCGAACCCGAGAGCCAAGGTTCTCTCCTTGCAGCCTCATACTTACGCTCGTCCTTGCAGGCCTTCGGGTCTACTTTTATGCCCAATTTTAATAATCCGAACCGTTTATATTTTATGATTTATTCAGTATATCATACCTGTAAAAAATCAAGTTGATCGGATATCAGAAAGCATATGTTCGGAAAACTGTTTATTAAATTCTTTAAAAAATAGTTTTTAGTTCAATTTTTCGAACACATACTTTCTGATATCCGATTAACTTGATTTTTTACAGGCATGATATACTGAATAAATCATAAAATATGAACGGTTCGGATTATCAAAATTGGACCTAAAAGCAGACCCGAAGGCCTGCAAGGACGGGCGCAAGTACAAGAGCGGCAAGGAGAGAATCCTAGTTCCAAACGAGAATCTGGTTTTTTTTTTTTTTTTTACACACGCACCCTATTTTAGTCACAAAAAAAAAAATAGGAACACCAATTTTGGTGTCATGAAGCCTCAACCATGTCCACGTGTAAATTAGATGATTTGACCAAAAAAAAAAAAACCACATCCCATGTTTTCCACTTTCTCCATCAGTAACTTCTTTCAACTACTCCATCCCATACTCTTCATTACCCACTATTCTCTTCCCCAACCCCTCACAACAACAAGAACCCATCTCCCTTCTCTTCATTCCACGCCCTCTCCCTCCTCAAATTTACCCCCAATCCATTTCCTTCTCTCGCCGCCGCAAAGAAAGCCGTAGCCGTCCTCAAGGGCAACTCCAAAGTCGAAGGCGTTGTTACCCTCTCCAAGACGACGGTAGTCATTTATTTTTTTAGCCCCTTCACATCTCTAAATTGAAAATTCACAATTTTGTTTATTTTGGATTCAAGTTAATGTATACAACAATTTTATATATATAATGTTATGTACATCATTTGTGTTTTGATGCAATTGTTTGGGTTTGATTTATTTGTTTGTTGTTTTAATAGTGTTCAACTTCTTTGTTTTAATTTTTTTAAACTGTCAAGTGTATATTAATCTCTTTATCTGTAAGTGTTTTAAGATCATTGGTGTCATTTGTTTGTTAAAAAAAATAAAAATTAAGCATTTTAAAATTTTCTAGATGTGTTTAAAAAATTTAGTGTTTTTCAGTGTTCTTAAATTCTACATAACTATAAATCTTTTGAGAGTTTTCAATTTGTATTTTTGTATTTTTTTGTGTATTACTGTTAATTATACTTTTCATAGAAAATAAAAAAGATCCATTATGTTACCAGGTTTCTTTGGAGAAAAAAAAACATATAGTACAAGTTTATATTCAATTTTTTTTATATATATAAAAAATTACGAAGTATAAAATGTGTGCAATTATTTAGACGTAGATTACACTTAAAAAGTTTGGAGTTTTTTTTTTTCACGGTTATCTTTTTAAAGCTTTTGTTTTTGTTTTTTTGTTTTGTTTTTTGGGTCTTTTTTTTTTTGTGTGTATAAATTCAATTTTTAAAATTTGATTTGTTTGTTCACTTAATTCTGTGTGTATGTTATTTAAAATAAAATCCAGTGCTCTTAAAAAAAATCATATAAAATGAGTGTCTTTTTTTTTTTTTTTTTTTTTGGTGTAATACTGTTAGTTATACTTTCTATAAAAAAAAAAAAGTAACAAAATAAAATGTTTCATTGTGTTATTAGGTTAAAAAAAATCAATTTTTATTTTTCTTGGTTTACATCAACATTTGTGTTTGTGCATTTATAATTTATGCTTTCAAAAAATTGGTTTGTTTATTTTTGTAATTTTGTGTGTGTTTTTTAAAAACAATTCAATATTCATAAATTTTGTTATATTTAAAAAAGTAATAGTCTTAATTTTTTTTTTTTAAAGTTTTGGGGTTTTTTATTATTTATATTAATAGTTAATTATTTTTTTTGTATATATCAAATCTTTGTGAGTGTTCCAAGAGTATGGGTTTGTGTTTTGGTATTTTGTGTGTACTGATTAATTACATTTTTTATTTTCTTCATTAAAAAGTAAAAGAAAAAAAACTATGTTATTAGATTTCTTGGAGAAAAAATTGACTTTCCTTCGCTTGTATTTTTTGCAGGTTACTTTTTGACTTCGTGTTGTTCAGAATAAACAATTTCTCGATTGATTTTCTATCGACACCTATTTACTTTGATTGTAAACATTCTTTATGAGCGTTGGGTTTGTAATGCTTGAAACTTGAATAATTCAAATTAATTCTATTTGGGCTTAAACAAATGTGTAATTTCTTTTTCTAAGCTTAAAAAAATCAAATTTATAATTTCTTTTTTTTTTTTTTATGTTTACTTAAAGAGTTTGTGATGGTCAGAACAAATAACTTCTATAGTTGTGTTTTAAATTTTGTGGGCGTGTTTAAAAAATTTAGTGTTCTTTAGTATTCTTAAATTTTACATTTGTAAGTGTTTTGAGAGTCTTAAATTTGTATTTTTGTATTTTTTGGTGTATTACTGTTAATTATATTTTTCATAGAAAATAAAAAGATCCATTATGTTATATCAAGTTCCTTTTGAAAAAAAAAAAACACTTATATTGTAAGTTTATATTCATTTATATATATATATTTAAAAAACTATGAAGCATAAAATGTGTGTAATTGTTTAGACTTAGATTTAAAAAGTTTTGGATTTCTTTTCCATTTGATTTGGACTATGTTAATCTATGTCAAAATGTAATTTTTAAATTTTTTAGTTTCATTTATAAAAAACTTTAATAATATTTACATTTTGTGCCTTTATATATAATAAGCCAATTAGAAAACCAAAATTATTATTGTACTTTATTAGTCAAAGTACGCATGTGTACTATTGTGGCTCATTTTAACAACGTAAAATTCTAATTTGATCAATGTACATTGTTTGTAAATTAATTTTTACATGTATCTTATATATTTTTTGCAAGATTTGTAAGATCTTTAGTCTTATCTTACCAAATTGAGATTTTATATGAATTTTTGTTGTAAGGTTTTCTTTAGTTAAGATTAGTAAATATTATATAAAATAATATTTTAGTTATTAACGTAATGAAAAATGATATTTTAAATATTTTTTGTATACCTACATTGAATATAATGATTAAAATACTATTTTTTATCAGTTTTACTTAACAAAAATAAATAAATAATTTAAATTTAAAACAAATCATAACATTAGCATTTAAATTGATAAAATTATAATTTTAAAATTTATTTTGCTATAAAATGTTGGGTTATAATTTTTTAAAAATATTTTTTAGAAAATTTTATTTTCTTATTTTTTGTATTTTTTTATTTTTATTGAATTTTTTAAATATTTTAAGTAATTTTTTTTTTTACTTTTTAAACATACCTAACATAAAAATACTTAAAAAGTAAAAAATTTGTGAAAAAAATCTTTTAAAATACACTACATATCAAAAATATAAATAAAAAAAATACAAGAATTCAATACATTTTTTGTATTTTTATTTATTTATTAATTTTTTAAAATATTTTTTCACAATTTTTTTACTTTTTAGATACATATAAGTAAGGTGCATCTAAAAAAGTAAAAAAAATATTTACAATTTTAAAAATATTCACTAAAAATAAAATATAAAAAAAAACAAGAAAACTAAAAAATTCAATTTTTAAAAAATTTAATCAAAAAAATTCACACCAAACATACTGATTAGAAATTTGCTTCTATTGAAAATTCCCCTATGTTGTTCTGGGAGGGTGTTGTGTCACCGTGCTTTGAGGCCGTGAGGCCTTTTTTTTTAATTTATTTTGATAATTCGAATCGTTTATATTGTAAAGTATATTAAGTAAATTATTCATAAAAAAAATCAAGTTAATTAGACATCTGTAACCTATAATAATATCGTGTTTATGTTTAAAAAAATAAATAGTTAGTATAATTTTGATAATTTTTTTAAAAACAATTACGGTTTGATCATGGGGTTACGTATGTCCGATTAACCTCATTTTTTATATGAATGATATACTCGACAAACCCTATAATATAAACCATTCGAATCATTAAAATAAAATCAATACAAAACTCAACAGAGCCATCACATCAGGGTGGTGTGGGAAATTATTTAATATTTCCGGAGTACTACGTATCTGTACTCCCTAACCAATCATCATTCAATATATCCTCTCATATTCCCCAATCACCTAACAAAATACCCCATCTACCCACATTTTTCACCAATCACAATATTATAAAATATCACGTGTCTATATTCTGAAATTACTAAATAATTTCCCAGTGTTGTGACAGCACCCTCCCCTATCCCTTTGGAAATGGATAAAACAAAATTTGCACATGTAATTTTCTTGTATTGAAAATTCTTGCATATTATTCAATATACATATGGATCAACACATTTGACCCAAATTTGGTATTGAGAATCTGTAAGAAATCAAAGGTTAATCGGCTCTGATTGGTAGCTCGAAAACAATAAGACTCGAATGGCCCGAGTCCAAAACGACGTCGTTTTAGATTTTTTTCTGAATAAAAATAAGAAAAAGAGACAAGAAAGAGAGAAGAGGGAGTTGGGAAATACAAAGAAAGAGATACACATCATCATCAATAACAACATCTTCATCAACACATCATCATCATCAATAACAACATCTTCATCAACATTATCGTCGTCATCATCAACAACATCTTCACCAACATCATCATCATTATCATTAACAACATCATCATCATTATCAACATCCACCGATTTCGATCAAATCGATCGATTTCAAACCTTGAAAAAAGAAGAAGAAGAAAAAGAAACTCAGTAGAGTCTCTGGTTGTCACGACCCGAACCCGTCCCCATGGGTTAAGGACGTAACC
>NW_021032513.1:0-10310 GCF_004153795.1 Camellia sinensis | reverse complement strand
ATCCAAAGAAAGATAAGAAAAAAAAAAAAAAAAAAAAGGAGGAAGAAAAATTTTTGGGGGGGAAAATTTCCTAAAAAAAAAAAAAGTTTAAAAGAACAAGGCGCCCAAAACGCGCTTTAAACCCCCCCCCAAATTTTTTTCAAATTTTCCAAGCGTCCTCTAAAAGACTCCACTTTCTTGCTCTGCTCAACCTCAGCCAATGGGTTTGTCTGCTCTTCGGAAACATCATCCTTGGATAGTTGTAGGTCAAAGAAGATCTCAAAACCTGGCACGCGCTTCCTCTCTGCGTTCAGCCACGGCTCTGGGAAGCAGCAGAACGGAAAATCTTCCCCCTCCCGAATGAAGCGTCCGTTTTGGGTCGGTGCATTAGCTCATAAGGCTTCCCGGCCTTCTTTTCTTTGGCTCTCCCAGCCATCTCCTTGCCTTTCCTTACCCAATCGTCTTTGGTGGGCAAATAACCTAAGCCAAAGGTATGTGGGTTGTACGGCACTTCAGGCAATGTTGCGGCCCTTCCGGCCACTCTTCCCCAATCCCATCCCAGGGATGTGTTGAAGTTTGTTCATGAGGTATACTGATTGCGTACTAACATACACCCCCTCATTAACAACCATGATGTTCTGTACAACCCGAGCCTTAGCTAAGGTAAAACCCGACATGAATACATCCTCCATACCGTGCTCAATTTCTAAAACTGGCATGGATATTTCTAGTGGTGGATGGATCGACGCGTTTCCAAAGATAATGGCTACTCCCTTCCCATGGGGGTATTTCACCATCTGATGCAAGGTGGACGAAACTACCTTTACCTGGTGCAGCCACGGCCGCCCCAAAAGTATATTGAAAGTTGCGGGAACCTCTAAGACGTGGAAGTCTATCTCATGCTGTCCCGGCCTAACCTTGGTCTGAATTTTTACCGTCCCCATTACTTCTCTGCTCGTGTTGTCATATGCCCGAATCACTTGGGCTGTCGGCACAAAGTCCGCGGTCTTTAAACCGATTGCATATGCAGTTCTTGCCGGGCACACATTGATGGCGGATCTTGTGTCGACAAGCACCACGGGTATCCATTTGTTTCTACACTCCACAGAGACATAGAGTGGCTTGTTATGGCTCGCACCCTTAGGTGGCAGTTCTTTGTCGAAGAAGGGGTAGCTCCTCCCGAAAAAACTAAGCCCACCAGTTGTTCGGGCGTGGTGTCCATTGCGAGCTTGGCCTTGTCCATAGCCGATAAGACAACCTGTCTGTGAACACGTGAAGCCATAAGCAGTCCCCAGATGAAGATGTCTGCTTGTATCTTTTTCAGCTGCTTCAGTACAGCCTCTTCTTCAAGTTGCTTCTCTTTCTGTTTCTCTGCCTCCTTGTCTCTCCCAGACGCCTCTGGCTGATCTAGGTGAGGAGGCTTGAAGTACCGCCCGCTTCTAGTCATATGATCGACTTCGCTGATGTACCAGGTATCGTCTGGCTGGTTGCTCCCCCAATCCTCATCCGTGTGGGCAAGACATAGATCATCATCCTCCCACCACATTCCATCGGCGACCGACAGACACCTGTCCGGCTCCAGTACAATTGTACTTGCAGTACTTTCCGTCCACATACTCGCAACATTCTCTATCCTTGTGCACACGGCACTTTCAATCCCCTCGTGGGCTTTAGCTTTCTTGATTCTCTCAGAATCCTCAAACCTTTTATGTTCCAACTGCGTCAGTACAGCTTCCTATTCAATAATGCCCAAATCCCGAGCGAAATTCTTAGCATCGGCGCTCTCCGGCGATGTATCCTGATCCCCGGCCCTTCCAGCCACAATTGATATCCTTGCCCCTGCCGGGCCCTATCCCAACTGAGATTCTTCAACAATGTCTGGTAGGTCATCAAGCCAGCCAGTAACCTTTGCTGACTCTTCAAAATCAAACCAGTTGACTGCCACGCCCTCTGGGTCTTGTTCATTGAAAAACTGGAGGTTAGCAAAGTCCCCATCCACAGCCGTCAAGTCATCTATCTTCTGACCAAATCCATCCCCCTGTATCACACAAAGCTCTGCCTCTGCCAGCAATTCCAGATTTGGCCCAACCTGGCCTACTGACAGAATGTAGTTACTCGGACTGTATGCCTCCTCAGCAAAACTCCCAGATTCCTCAGATTCTGACTCAATAATCCCATTCTCCACTAAAATCTCCCCTGTTCTGTCTTTGACAGTCACCACCATTGGTTCGGGTTGGGTTCTGGAGACGTCCAACATGCATAAGTTAGTGCAGTCATGAAGGAACACCTCCGGCTTGGGTAGGTAAGACGGGGTGATATAGATGCTGGGGTCGTATGACGTGACCCCGATTTGGATAAAGTTGATGCGTTTGGGAGGTGGAGCTTGGTTGTGTGGTGGGAGAGGGTTGGTTATGACGTTGGGCTTTTCTGGAGGCACAATCACCCCATTATCAATGAGATCTTGAATCTCATGACGTAATCGGAATCATTGGTCGATGTCATGACCGTGCTGCTGGTGAAATGCGCAATATTTGGCTGGGTTGTGGGTAGGGGAAAGCTTTTCCGGTAATGGTCGCGGCTCTAGGGGCTTCAAGTGCCCTTTTCTGATTAAAACCCCCAGAGCTTTGGACAGGGGCATATATAGTGGGGCGAAGGTTCTTTGGTTTTTGGGTTGGTATTTGGTTGTTTGTGTGTTACTTCTGGACGCACCGGAGAATGGCGTAGCTGCCATGGTTCTCGGAGGGGGGTTGGTGGTGACCATGCTCACTTCTGAGGCTCTTGTGGTTGCAGTGCCACTCGGGCCTGCATTGGTGTTACGGTTGAAAGTTCTCCTGGGTTGTTTTCTATCATTGTCAATCAAGCCCTGCTTCAAGGCATCCTCAATCTGTACTCCCATCTCATGCAGATCTGAAAAGGTAAGGAAGGGGAGCACGATCATTTTCTGCATCAGCTTAGGCTGGAGATTGCGCACAATCATCCGAATTTGATCTTTATCGGTGGGCCTTAGGGTCATCATGGAGGCCTTGGCCCTCCATCTGGCTACGAACTCCGAAAAGCTCTCCTTAGGCTCTTGCCTTGTCGTCTCAAGATCACGGGTCGTAATCTCGATTTGCATGTTATAAGAGTACTGTGCAATGAACGCCTCGGCCATCTCATCCCAGTTTCTCTTGACATCATCTTCTAATTTTGCGTACCAGATGGCCGCCACACCTAACAGGGTCCGGCCGAACAAAGACAGCTTCTATAATCTGGTAAGGCCCATCGGCCTTAAGCTATCTGAAAACAACCGTAGATGTACCATGGGATCCCCGGATCCATCAAAACGGTCAATGTGTGGCATCTTGAATCGGTCCGGCAGCGTCATGGCTGCGTCGGTATACCCATCTTCAATATCAGGGATGGTCTTGACTCCTTGGGATTTTTTGAACAGCTTATCAAGCTTGCTCAACTTCAATGCTATAGGGTCCACCTCGAACTCAAAGGGAGAGTCCGGTTGATTGATAGGCGTGGGTGCCTTGGATAGTTGAGGTAGAGTCGGGGGCGGAACCAGCCCCGTTGGGATGTCTGTATCCTCTTGGGCATTCTGAACATTCGTCGTCTCCTCTGGTATTGGGACTCTTATTGGGGGAGGAGCCTGGTGTGAGGCAGATGCCCCGGTTTGCTGTTGCAACCGGGTGATTAGCTCTGCCTGTTGGGCCATGATCGCAGCCTGCTGTTTGGCAAATTCCGCTTGGCAGACAGCGTCCTTCTGCAGGGCTTTCATGCTCTCCTGGAGCTGGCGCACCATGTCTTCCATCCCTGACATACTGTCCTGATTTATCTAAACTGCCGGTGTATCTGTCTCTGTAGTAGATTCGGAAATCTCAACCCGACTATTCAAAGACCACTGATCTGGCAGTCTCGGTACCGATACACTACGTCTTCTCGGCCTCCGTCTGATAACCGGGGGTAAGGAATAAAACACTAGTTGTCCGTCGACCAGATCCTCAGATCGATTGAGTCGGCGACCTCTAGTCCAGAGTGCTTGGGGAATATCTACTGGGTCAGAAGCAATCGTGCTAAACTACCCCTAGCAAAAAGATAAATAAAGCAATAATAAGGAAATAAACAACCAGACAAACGGACAGCATAACGGCTAAAAATAAACACACAACACACAGTTTGGACATCACAACACATGGTTGATAAGCTGAATACACTGTTCCTTCAACACTGATTATTTATCCCCGAATCACTGCCCCCCCAAAAACTGAATCTGATACCTGCAGATAACTGATTCCCAAAATACTGAACTGGTGTTCGCAGGCCTGATACCCAAATTTGTAGGCTGATATATGCATTCCTGTAGAGGCCAACTCTAAAGCATAAAGCAGATAAGTGAGAGCCAAAACACCCCTATGTTGGGGTAGGGTTTCCTTGTCCTATTTTGTCAGGAGCTAGGGTTTCACTACGCACACAGCGGCTTCAAACAACCTAACATCGGGTAAGCAACCTATCCTAGTTTGGAATGGTCACTATGGATTCCGAATATGCACTAGGTCAAATTGTCAAAAGGGGTGCCCCAGTGAAACCGGGGTTTGTGTTCCCATCGCGGCAGAGCCCGTAACCAATCAACCTTATGGCACGCAGCCTCAGGCTAACCGCTCAGGAATAGCAGATGGCAAACACGGTGTCCTAGGCGCACCAATGCAAATGCAATGCAAAGAAACACATAAGTGTAGTTAAAACAAGATATCACGAGTTTGAGTCAAGTTCTCCAACTCCCCAGCAGAGTCGCCAGAAACTGTAGACGTCCCCCGAACGCCCCGGGAGGGAATCCCATTTCGTTCGTTTGGGCTCACTACAGTTCAGGACTCAAATTGTCACGGTTCTAAATCTGAACCAAAGAGTCCAAATCTGACAAATCGTTTTTTGAAAACAGATTTTTTTGTAAAGAAGTGCCAAACATGGATTGCTTTGCCAGATACAGAGTCGCCACCTAAATATTTTATTGAGGGAATTTAGGAAACCTTGACTCGTTTGCCTAAGGCCACGTGTCCATCATCACCAAAGTTGCCTCGGCTCGGGAACTTGGGTACGATTGGGAAAGGTCAGCTATGAGCACCCCCTCTCGCCCGATCAAAGATCGGCCTCTACTAACCATGATATCTAGTTTT
The DNA here is from genome assembly GCF_004153795.1 of Camellia sinensis. Taxonomy (NCBI): domain Eukaryota; kingdom Viridiplantae; phylum Streptophyta; class Magnoliopsida; order Ericales; family Theaceae; genus Camellia; species Camellia sinensis. The sequence goes on along the minus strand of NW_021032513.1, from coordinate 5,175 downwards.
GAAAACATTATGCATTCTTATTCCGATTAATTAGCTAATCTTACTATGTGATGCGCACAACACAAAAGTATAGACTAGATCGCCTAATTTGGAACAAAGCATTGCATATCCGTTTGTTTGGAAATCGGTTTGAAATTTGCTACTCGCAAGTAGGCTAAAACATGGATTTCGGTTCCAACTCAAACAATCCAACCTTCACCCACAGGCATTCAAACAGATATATCACATAAGCATATAGCCACATGGTAAGCATGTTGTCATGTTAACACTTACACTCATGCAAGGATGCTAAAACATAAATGCTTACTGAGTACTCCAAGCCAAAACAGAAACTAGTTAATAATCATATGCATGATCCTAGTTCATTTTAAGATGGCTAATGCAACACATGCAAGATGCAACTACAATAGGCTCGGCTATTCTAAGATGGCATATGATGATGCTACAACTAATACGTATTCAACTTGGAATTGAAATACAATGCAGTTAGTATGATGCGCCGAACTCGGTGCATGCAATACTAATGAATAAATGCACGCATGCATAGCATAAGGTATGCTAAATTAAATATGCCCTAGTACTAACCATCAAAAGCAGGTAAGTAAAAGGGAGAAAGAAATGGGGGTTGGAAGACATGCACACACACACCCACACTTATTACACATTCACCCTCGCTCGGAGGGTCCAAAAGAATAATACAAGTTAAACAAATAATTAACTACTCTAGCTAATTAAATATTACAAAGCTTCTAATTAATTAAAAAATTAATTACAAAAAAAGTCTAAATATGAAACTGGGGAGATCGCCGCAGCTCTGCCTCGGAATGCGTGGATAATGCATGCTTGAGTCGTCTTGCTTGGAAACTCACTGCCATGTCAAAAGCTGCCTCTGTTTACACTGCCTTGCTTCTCTGAAAATTATGTAGGTTTCCAGAACTGCTTTGAGCTTCCTCCTGAGTATTGTGGAGTGCCACCGGCCATGGGAATAGGATTATCGGCCAAACATTGAACCACCGGCTGGACACTGATGGTCGGTCGGCATCAAAAAGTGGTCGACCGGCCATTTATTCCTGCAGAGCCCTGTTTTGACAGCAGCTGAGGACAGACAGTGCATGGCATGTAATTTTCAAAGCAATGTGTTCATGGCCACTCTCCCAATCATGCTACGGACTCAAGGAAGTGTGGCCCTCGATACTCGGGCCACCAATCAAACATTTCGATGCATGATGGCCAAAGGCACCGAGTTTGCAAATCAATGTAAATGCATGCAACAAAACAAATGAATGCCTTATGCCCTATTATGTTGAGATCAAGGACATCGGCGACCGAGGATTAAGGCGCATTACGTCACTTTGAGTACGAACGCCCCTCATCCCTTATGCTTGGTTTGACACCCCAAACCAAGCAAAATGTAATGCATGTATGCAATGTGGCTCAAGTATGCAACATGGGTCAAATATGCAACATGAAGCTAAGTTAACATGGCATGCCAAAATGCAATGTGCCAAACATGTGAGATACTATGCAATGCAACCTATCATGCAAGCTAGGATGTGAAATGCAACTAGCTAAACAACATGCAAACGTGCAAAGATGGTACAATGTAAGCATGAAACCAAAACAATGCAACATGTCAAAACATGCAATGGTGGAATTAAACTGAAATGGGAGGCCTCAGCCGTGCCCCAAAATAGTGGCCAAATATGATGCAAATGATGGACAAATGCGCATGCAAACATACACACCAATGAGCCTAAAGCTAAGGCACAAAAGGTAACTTTCGAGAACACTCAAAAGATGGCAAACATGGACATTAGACCAACATGTTAAACTCTGAAAATGCATAGAGGATGATACCAAATCAACCATGTTATGCAAGCAAGGCATGCAACAATGACCAAAACTTGAAACCAACAAAGGGGTCCAAACCATAGCTATGTCAACCAAATCCCAAAGGACCAAAATGACCTAAATCAGTCCTAAGGCACTCCAAAACAAGACTAAAGCATGCATAGATCATGGTCAAAACATGCTAAGAAATGGGTGCAAAACAAAGGGGGATTCAAGGCCACAAAAGGGAGAATTACTCTACACCTACCCCAACCCAACATGGCATGGATTATGCAAACAAAAACAGAGTTTCAATGCATCAAAATACACCCCAAAACCCACTAATATGGCACCCCAAATGACTTAAACAAAAGGCATGCACTATGACCCATTTCAAGGCATAAAAGAACAACTCTTCAAGGCATGAAAGGGATGATGAATGCAAGCATACAAGCATGGATTATGGACTGAAATAGCATGAGAAGTGATTCCAAATCACTGAAACCACCCAACTAAAGCATGCTAATGACTCACACACTCAAGGCTCACAAGCCAAAATGCAAAGAGGCTATACCAAACATGGAAAATATGATCAAATCAGTACCCAATAGACCTCAAGCATGATGAAATATGACCAAAAGCTTCATGAAGTTAAGCTAGAACATGCAAGCATGGAGGGGCAAATGCATGGCACATGTTATGACAATAAAGGGGATTACTAAGCAAGTGTGTGATGCATGTAATGGACCATGAATCCGACCAAAAGCAGAGGCATAATATGACTAAATAACACCTAAAAACCTCTGAAATGAAGCTAAGAACAACTAAGCATGCATGCTACCTTTATGAGCCAAAAACATGAACAAATGAGACACAAAGGGAGAGGGGTGTCCCTCCCCTATGCAAGACCTCAAAACCTCTTCTTCACCACTGAAAATCCTCTAGATTTCAGTGGTGAGAAGGCCAATGCACAAAAGTATTCAAAGCTCAACCAAAGAAAGCACAAAAGGGGCCAAACAAGGCCTAAGAGGGGGAGGTCGACCCCAAACACAAATGAGAACTTAATGAAACATCTTAAGCATGAAAAATCAAAGTTTTTATCAGTTATACACAAAGCTCAAAACAGCATGCAAAGTAGGTTAAAAGCTAGTGCAAGATTGGGGAATATAAAGCAATAATGTTTACCCTTGAAGAACACTTCAAGAACAGCAAGTCCAGCCCCCTTTTTCTGATCAAAACCAACTTAAAACTCCAAGAACAAACTCTCAACACCTCCAAAACCGACGTATGGTGTAATACTAAGTGTTTTAGTGCAAAACTAAGAACAAAACTCCATTTTAGGCCCTCTAACACACACAAATGAAGAGAGAGAGGGAGATATAGAGAGAGAGTGGTGTATATATGCTATATATATCTGATTTGTTGAACCTCTTCAAAGAAGAAGGAAGGCTTCCTTTTATAGAGGAAGACAAAGGCCTAAGCTTCTTAAAGAAACTAAGGCAAAAGGGTCAAGGAGGTCAAGCTTCTAAGAGAAGCTAACTCAAAGGTTCAAGCTTCTTGAGGAAGCTAAGACAAAGGTCCAAGCCTCCTCAAGAAGCTTGAGCAAAGGGTGCAAGCTTCTCTAAGAAGCTTAGAACAAAAGGGTGCAAAAGGGGCAAATCCTCCATACCCGTGTATGGAGGACAAGTCCGTGCACTCCAGCTGGCACAGCTGGCATGCACCATGCCTGAAAAAGGCGAAAAGGTGGTATCGGCCAGAACAGGAGTCAATCGGCCAAATAAATGGTCGGCCGACCACAAGAAAAGGCCGATACACCTAAGAGAATGCCGACCGACCAAACATTTGGTCGGTAGAAGAAAAACAAGGCCGGTGGCAGCATACCACGGCCGGTGGGTTTCAAAAATGGCTAACAAGCCTCTTCCCATCCTCAGAAGCACAAAACACAAGTCCTTGGTGCAAAACCAAGCACAAAACAGGCAAGTTAAGAGATCCTGAGACACGGCACTGTAGCACGTCCGCGAGGGACTCCGCGCTACTACAGTTCGGACTCGATTTGTGTATCACGGTTCTTAATCTGAACCAAAGAGTCCAAATCTGGCAAATCGTTTTGAGAAAACAGATTTTTAGAAAAAGAAGTGCCAAACATGGACTGCTTTGCCAGATACAGAGTCGCCACCTAAATATTTTATTTTGGGGGAATTTAGGAAACCCTAACTCGGTGCCAAAGGCCACGTGTCTGTCATCACCAAAGTTGCCTCGGCTCGGGAACTTGGGTACGATTGGGGAAAGTCAGCTATGAGCACCCCCTCTCGCCCGATCCGAAGATCGGCCTCTACTAACCGTGATATCTATTTTTGAAAACGTTATGTGTTCTTATTCCGGTTATTAGCCTAGAATTACTACGTTATGCGCACAGCAAACAAGTATAAACTAGATTGCCTAATTTGAGAATAAGCATTGCTTATCCGTTTGTTTTGGGAAATGTTTTGAAATTTGCTACTCGCAAGTAGGCTAAAACACAGATTTCTATGCGCCATTCCAACTCAGACAATCCAACCTTTACCCACAGGCATTCAAACAGTTTATCACATAAGCATCTAGCCACATGGTAAACATGCTGTTATGATAGCATTCACACGCATGCGATATGCTAAAGTGTAAAAATACTTACATCGTACTCCATGCCAAAACAATAAACCAGTTAGCCAACATGCATGGTCCTAGTTCATGTCAAATTGACTAATGCAACACATACAGGATGCAATTGGAGCAGGCTCGGCTAACCTAAACATGGCATGTGAAATGCAATCAATTGATGCACGTATTCAATTTGGAATTGAAGTACAAATACAGTTAGCATGATGTACCGAGCCTGGTGCATGCGAGACAAATGTATGGATGCACGCATGCATAGCATATGGTATACTAATTTAAACGTGCCCTAATCTACCTTCATAAGCAGGTAAATAAAAGGGAAGAAAGAAGTGGGGGTTGGGAGACATGCACACACTCACCCACACTTATTACAAATTTGCCCTCGCTCGAAGGGACCGAAAGAATAATACAGTTCGAATAATGAATTACCTATCCTAGCTAATTAATTATTACAAATCACCTAATTAATTAATAAATTAACTAAGCATAAGAAAAGTAATAAAAAGGGCCTCGGGAAGAAGGTTCGATGCACGCGTGCTCGGGTCATGCTCGGAAGTGCACTGCCATGCATAGGCTGCCTCTGTTTTCTCTGCACTGCCTCTTGGAAGGCTGCCAAAGTCTCAGAATTGCTTCCCTGGACATTGGGAGACATCACCGGTTGAGTAGAGTCATCACCGGCTGTGGTGTGTA
>NW_021032512.1:0-15070 GCF_004153795.1 Camellia sinensis | reverse complement strand
GTCCATAAAAGAGTACAAGCCTACAACAAACATAGTTTGATACCAACATTGCGAGAGAGAATTCACACTGCCAATAAGCTAGATACGGATCCAAGGAATCAAACGTAAAAAGCAAAAAGAATAATAGAGTAATGAGCAAAAGAAAAGGGATGATCAAAACAACATAGATAAGACGACTAGTGACTCGTCCGAGTATCAAGCCAATTGTCTGTATCGACATTCAAGAGGTACACAATAGCCTCGGATATATGTGAGACATTCCAGACACGTAGACGTACAATCAACAGCACAGTGTGGCCATTAAAACTCTATCCCGTCAAAGCTAAAGCGAAAATCGGTCAAGGTCTGCTTCTCTCTCCTCTCTCTCTCTCCACACACACACACACAATGCACGACACAAGTGAACTGAAAAAATGCAACTCACCACAATTAAAAAGACCACAGGCAAAGTCCCCAAGAGAAAACAAGGTTTGTTACCTACTCATGCGCAATTGCTGGTCAATCGCAAACTCAAACCAGCGAATTCCTGAAAATAGAATAAGGCAACAAGAAGATATATTGACATAAGAGATTTGACTTCAAGGAACCCCATAATTCTCCAACTGATAAAACCAAGAAACTGCATAGAAAGGAGAACTTGGAAACAGAGGGTGACGGCAAGGAATATAAATGATAGACTCTGACACACAGTTAACTGATCGCCCACTGGAAGCCAAGAGGACCCATGAGGATTATCGATCTGGGCTGCTTCCTTCTGCGACAGTACGAATGATTCCGTAAGATTTGCACAGCACTGCAAATGTCGAACCTGTCTATTGCCATTCCTCTCACTCACCGTAAGCTCGTACACAACCCACGAAAGGCGGACCCACTCGTAATTAATGTGACACCTATGAGCAACCCTCCGAGAGAATCACTTGTAGTCACAGTCTAAGTCAGGATATACAGGCTACAGATCAAAGCATATAGATCAAATGTTATGACAATTAAGAAAGTACCCTAACGAAGGGTATAAGAGAGAGAGAGAGACGAGCTGGAGTGAACAAGATATGGCACGGAATTCGCGAGGAAATGAGTGGACCCGAAGTAGGCAGAGATAGCGAGAAATTTGATTAGGAAAGTTGGTTGGAGAGTGTTATGTTGATTCTGAAAGAGAAGTAGAATTAGAAGGAGATAAATGTTGAGTAGAAGATATATGACTTATAGAACACTCGTGTCCTATCTGTGTTTTTGGGCACCTCATCCTTCGGCTGAGATCGTTTTACATATGCCAGATTAAGTAAATATGGCTCATCATTTATTCTCCACATCTCGGTTATAGGTTCGTTTTCGTTTGCCATGTAGTTTGTTTATTGTCTGATTTTTTGCTCGTTGTCCCATATCGCTGCTCAACTTTCTCTTCGTCTTTCCTGAAAACGCAGACATGGAGGACTTGTAATTAGGTAGTGGTTTCCCTGTTTGGGTTAGCCTCGCCATATGGTCCAAACCCTAAATTATTAAGTATTTCCCAACATTTTAGCAACAAGGTTAAGTATTGAATTAGGGAGATGCCTTTTTTTTTGTATTATATGAGTATTTCGTAAAAAAAATAAAGATTAATAATACTAGTTTAGGAGAAATATGATCCCAGCTTAAATCTTCCAAATCATATTTGGAAAAATTGGAATACTGTTTTTGAAGTGAGGCACTATTTTTAAAATTGTGATTTCGAACATTAAAATTTTGAAATAGGAGTTAAGAATTATAAACATATGTTTAACTCATACAATTTCATCATTGAGAATCGAAGGGGCTAATGTTTGATAAATTGCTTTTATCCATAAACTTACATTTGTGTAAGATGTGTGGAGAAATCCAGCCAAATTTCAAATTTGTAAAAGGCCACGAAGCCATTTTCAAAAAATTTCTCGCCTAAGATCAAAGAAGGTTAATTCTACAATATGAGGAGCTCCTCAAGAAAAGTTGAAATCGGGATGTCCCGCTTATAATTACCTATATTTTTTGAGAAATACTGAAAATGAGAAGAAACTCAAAGCATTAGGGCCTATCCACCACAACACCACGAGGAATTGTCGGGGAACCCCATTTTCATTGTGTGGGAAATACAGCTATACACTAACCAGCCGAATGTAGTTATTTAAATATTTTTTTAAATTATTATATTCTCCGGGAGAGACAAATATTAACCTAAAAAGATAAGGGTGTAATATTACAAATTAAATTTAAAATAGATATTCATGATTTGTTAAAGCAAGAAAGTTTGACAATAATGACATAGGAGGGGAAAGAGAGCAAAAACATAAATTAAGCGCCCATTGCTATACGGTCCGTAATGTCTGGAGAGATGTATAAGGATAAATTCTCTTATATAACCGACTCACATTTTAGAGCTAGGCGTTTTATAGAATATCGAAAACACGAGAGACCTTGTAAGGGCCCACATTCTCATATCAGGATCAGATTTTTGGGCTCAGGAGCAAACAATATGATAGGAGTACAGTGAGGAGCCGTCCAATCGTGAAAGCAAATGATTTTGCTAGGACTAAGCAAATAAGCAAAACTGTTCTACTAATTCACCGGATTCATCTCCTACCCTAGAGGCCTTCCACAGTTCAATGTAGGGACCTCCGGCTACACGACTTAACATGGGTTGTTAAAATTTAGAAATTTACAGGCGAGCTTTTGTATCCCCAATTTTATATATGCTCCTTTACAAAATGCAGAGGGTGTTCCATTTGTTACAATATGTATTGCCTTATGTTCGATTGTCTTTCGTCACGTATAAGCATCGATTTGCCTCCGCTACGTAAGAGTGTTTTGAAAAGATAGTGTAAAATAGTTACTTTTTGCTTTTTTAATTTTTTTGTGAGAGGGGGAGTGGATTAACGACTCTTAAAACTCTTTTCAAAATAAGGCCGAAATCCGGGGAGGCTTTATTCGCCGTAAGTTTCACATACGGATGGTGAGTTGAAAGTGCCCGACAAGACTCAGACAAGTCCCACCTCTTTTTGATCTAGACTAGATGGGCCTACCTGTATTAAAAAATCAATCACATCGCCGGGGAATGCGGAGCTCCTATCTTTTAAATTATTCTGAGAGTTTTCATTTTTTCAAAAAATTTTATTTTTTTATTTTTCGGTATTCAAATTTTTCCGTTGTTTTACTGATAGTCAACCGAAGGGCGCTCAACCGAAGGATTATCCGTTATTAATATTTTAAAGAAATAATTACTTTCTTTGTAGAATATTTTTAGATACACCTATATAACCTCACAACTTGATGTAAATAAGATCTATAATTTTGTGGAAAAAATTGGACTAAATACATCACCAAAAAATTTAAAAATGGAGCCGGGATATAAATTTCCTAGGTGAGAAATTTTATTTACCAGTGGTATCTCCTTAATAATTTTAAGGCTTTTATGTTAACAATATTTATCCTCTGTTAAAAAACAGCTAAATGGACCCCTATGAAGGTCACCCTAGGTAAAAACACGTAAAAACTATTTAAAGATTTTAAAAAAATATTCACAAAAATATAATAAAAGGTGTCATGCGATAACCCGGAAATAGATCCGAGAAACAACCAAAAAAATTACATTGTTTCAAAAAATTGAAAACCATATGCCGAGACTTGTCAATGTATTAGACGACCTAACAACTCACGTTGATAACTTCTCTAAATCCACATCGGTCAATTTGCGAGCCAAAAGTGCTATAAATCAGGAAAAGGGAGCCATGTACAGTCTATATAAATTATTGCCACTGACACATGTGGAATAACTAACATGAGAGAATTACAAATGGAAAAATCACTTTACGAGCCCCTAAATTTTCCCCCCTAGAGGCCCCCCTAATTTCGTATTTTGGGGAAGTTTTTTTGGCCTTTTTGTTTGTTTTTTTATTTGGCTTTTTCTCATATGATTAGCGAAATTAGGGGGAGCTTAGGGCGGAGGAAAAAGGCTGTTAGGGGGATGTAGCAAATGAGCGCCACGAATTGTAGCGATATATTGAAATGGACAGTCCAGATCTGATTTTATGCAATGAATAATAGCTATTGCTCCTTTCCCACCCCACTTCGCGTTAATACAAAAACGCTCGCCTAAAAGAGCAATCATCAGGATAAAAGATTGGTTCTGGAGAATGATATGCCTCTCTTTATTGATATGATATATGCTGCCACACTGAATTTCGTTATCTTCCTTTACTGATATCACCGCCAAACTTGTATTAGTGATGTCACTTTAATCGAAATAAAAAAAATAATACTAGGAAAATACAAATAAATAAATATATAAAGGTTTGAATCTAGGTGGTCCCAACTCTCCTACGACACACTCGCTCAACTAATATCTGTGTGCAATAGGCGGACGCGAAAATGAGGGAAATCAGGTGTTCAAATAGCTACGCACTACTCAACCTAATTATTAGCGACCCTACCACAGGTTCAAACAACACCATAACTTGCACGCGTTGACCTTTCTGTGGCGGGACTCACGAACCACGAAACCTTGCATCCGAGTATCCTCTATCAATCCCAAGAGACGCTTTAAGTCCTCTGGCATCCCTAGCGCAATTTCATGGACATCTCAGGACACGTAGACTGCTAAATGGGTCGTTTCTTGCATGTCGCGAGCGGCAAGAAGAAGGAAAGGCAATAAATGGTGAAGAAAGAGGAGAGGGCCTAAAAAAATCCAAATTCAGAAAGCCCAGTACACATGCGATGAAATTGACTGGGAATCCCCGCGGATAACAAAATTTGATATAAAGACGAGTCACATTCCTTAAAAAAATTTATATATTGTTCTTGCTTTGTTGGTCTTATTGTGAAAAGTCAAACGAAAAGTTAACAATATGTCAAAAAAATACATCAGGTTGCTCCAATATAAATGTGCTAGTGGAGCCCTTCTGTGACGAAATAATGTATTCTTCCTCCTGGCGACTGCCTCTTTGAAATCCGTTCGAGTGGAAAGCTCAACATGATTGGCAAACACTTATCAGCTGAAAGAAATGTAAGAGATGTAAGTAAACCTCAAAGGCCCTGATATATCACAATGCCGCCGGGGTGCTCCACAAATCTCAGCATATCCTAATAAACGACTCGTTAGATTAGGAGATGAGAGAGAGCAGATGGAGAAGAGAAGAGAATTCGTGCACTAAAAGATGATTAGGAAAGATCGCTTCCGAAAACCTAATTCCTAGCCGGAGGTTATTATGCCGGTGGTTCATGAGAGGCGGCGATGCGCGCGATCACCTTGGGGGTTCCCACGTGATGTTAATCCGGAGGCTGTTATCGGCCTTAGACGCACTGCACTCCCAAATAGGTTATTCATACAAATGTATGAGACTGATCGCATCTATGTTAAGCAGATTTTCTACCGATAATCGTGCCATCTCTAGGAAAATCCTCGTTTCCTCCTGCGATCCTATTAGGCAGACAAATGACACGCGATGAAAACAAAGAAATTTTAATAACGGCGGAGAGCGGAACTTAACTATCATGCTTGAATAGTGCTTCGAATCATGGATATATCATGTTGAATAGTCTTGCCTCAAATTCAAGTCTTCATATCAGCTCAGTTACAGAGCAGTTTGGCGGAGAAATTAGTTTTCAATAGGTGTGTTGCTTGGACGTTTGCCTTATATGCGTTTTTTACTGCGCCGGTCCGGCCTATGCCGATGAGAGTTAAAGATCGACTTTTTGCAACGGATGCTGTGTCAACCAGAAAAATTAATGGCAAAGAACACTTTTTTTTGCACAGGTTAGTCGAAAAGAAACAGTAAAAAGGCCACGAAGTTATCATGTATTGAGAAACCCAAGCTCAACAATCGAAATTTATCTCAAACTCTACTACCACACGGTAACTAAGGACATGGGAGGGAGAGAGGTTCTATATGAGAGTATTCGACGCTACCTTTGTCGATGGAGGTACCTTTTGTATGCTTTCGAACAATTGATTCGCTCCAAAATATCATTAGGGTGGAAAGTGAAAAGTTCAGTATCTATATGTATTATGTATCTATATATCTATATGCTTCAAGATGATAATCAAGCTCACATTTCTTAGACCCACTTATACCAAACTCAAAAATACATATGCCCCTAGAGGGAGACTATGTATCATTGCCTACCAGTGTCTCATAGGTTCGGAAAAGCGCTTCTCTCTAATACGTAAACCAGACTGCGCCCCTTATCTCGGAGGGACTGTGCGCTGTAGACTTCACTATCAGTTATCCAGAAATTCATGAATAGGCATTGGCTTGGACTTTTGCGAAACACCAGCACTGCTGTTCTATGAATCTCGAGAAGCTCCTCTGACGATTCCCTAAGATTGGACACTTTATTGAGAGACAAGTTTTATGGGCTATCTGATTTAAGTACATTTGCCGTTTCGTATAGGATACATAGATTTACTCATCGCGTAAAACTGTCAATAAATTATTTGGTAGCGTCTGATTAAATACCGTGGATTGGCAGTCTCTATTTGCGTTGCTCAAGCACAGAGAAGCTCGGAGGAAGACGTAGAGATTGAATAATAGAGAGAGAGAACTCACTAGAGACCATTGTATCGAGGAACATTACAGCCATTCCCATGCAAGACTTTTTCCGATGAAGACAAATTGTTATACTTCCTTGCAAGGAATGTTAATTCCACAATATCAAAGTTTGGTGTATGTTGTCTATAACGTGTTGACATTCAATAAACAATTTTCAATTTTAGGGAATCGTTCTCATGTACATTGTCTCTTGAACGCAGAGGTTTGTATATCAGGACAGGTGGCAGTGCGAGTACTCAGTTCTTATGGATATTTCTGCTTGACCCACTGTTAGTAGTGGCTACATTTACTCCTACCATCTTGCCCTTTTGGGGCATTTAGCTATAGTGGGGAAAACGGTTTCTCCTGAATGGGTGTAATTAGCATCTTTTTTGCTATGGTTTTGGTATCATGGTCACAAAGTGTGAGCTGATTTTCATCTTGGAAGCATGAATTTGTCAATTTTGTCTTGTGGCACTTTCACTTGTCTATACCAAAAAGTACCTAAAGCAGTAAAGAAATGATGAAGTCATTCAATAGAGTCTTTGCTCTCACTTTCGTGAATTTTACTTCACTAACGCAATGTTTTGCTGTATTTAACTCCTTCAGACCTTTGTAAATTTGATTTGTTCCTCTTGGATTATCTTTATAGCTCACTGGCTGTTCGCTGTTTCAACTACTGGCAAAAAAGGGTGTTTTTGCCAATTATTTTCCGAGCTGACCAGCACCGACTTGCAAAAAGGTCACTATTTCGATGAGGAAATTCCAATAAACTTTACAAGTCACAACAACTATTGACTAAGTCGCTGCTTTAACTGCTGATATGAAGATGGGAATTTGAAATAAATATTCAATACCTGATGAAGCATATCAAACTTCGCATAGTTAATAGTTGAGATAATTTCTTGTTTTCATCGTCTATTTGCTTGCGCTATTGCACGTCGCGAGAAGAGAGCGTACGGCCCTCTGAGAAGCCAATACATTAAGGGGCACTTCGATACAGTACTTGGATTGCATTTGTTGCATTTCACACCTTCTATAATGTTTGGAAATATCATGTATAGTCATGAATCTCACTCAAGCATGTGCATCACATCAAGCATCCATTCAAGAATATTATGGCGTGAAATTGTCCTCTTGCACACTGAGTACATCGAGTCTTCTCACTCATCTCTCTATTTCTGTCACTTCGGTTCGCTCTCTATTCGTCTAATCGTCAACAGATCAATATCCTGTTAAATGTAATATTGAACTATGTGAATGAATTAGCTTTACACATGCTATTCTCTTCAACTATGTCCTTTCTCTCAGGGATTATTAAGTGTTGCAGAGTCCACTTGCTTGAGTGTACCATCCGAGCGAAACGGCGTATGCAATGGAGAGGGCATTTCACGCCACACGAAGTGAAAGTAATAGCATATATTGCTGCACAGCGAAGCATGCACTGTGTAAAGCGCATTGTAATTTGCGAGAGATACTTGGGAGCAGGCGTATGGCCTATTGTTGAAGGCACTATATAGCGGTAATTTTGTAAGTGTTGAGGGTACTTTTATAACTAGGATGAAAAGCACGACCGATAGACATAGGCGAAGAAAATTTGAAGAGAATTTTGTCGGGAATGGAACACTTGTGATATATATTACATAGTTAATATATGAAAATCCCGATCCGTAGTCTAATCGGTCTGGACTATATCACACTCCTGATCTTCTGGGCACATAGTGGTGATGTTTTCCCACCTATACTTTTCTCGTACACATCATATTGGATTTCCCATTATGGGCACATCCAGGCGAGCAAACACAGAAAATATCTAAGGCAAGTACTTACGCTCCGCTTCTGGATTTGATCAGAGTGAACAATATCTAGTCTATACTGTGGGCTTAATGGTGAGACATATATGTAGGCGATGCAAGTGGCAACTATTAGAGGGTGTAAGTATCGATTCAATGCTATTGGGTTAAAGTTTCAGGACAGTCCCCGGCCAAAGGAGGTCACTAGAAAAGTATTCGAGAGTGTTGGGTTTGTTTAACTTTTGAAGGGCATAAACTGGAAAATTACCAGATGAGATAGTCACGTTCAAAAGCTAATTGTTTGAACACACGCCTCTATGAGTGCCTTTTTGGATCCCAAAATAGTATGCGAGGTGTGCGTCACAAATTAGACCGTGTGTCACCTGTTTGGGAGGTTGTCCTCAATTTATGTTGTCAATTTATAATTTTTATTCTTATATTTATTCACTTTACACATGACAGTAAAGCAAATTGGCTAAAAAGTAGCATAGGTCCAAGAGCATGAAGGAATTCAGACGCATTTTGTCGATGTATCTCAAAGAATCAAAAGCGCAATACAGTGCGGATCCCTCTCTCAAGAGGCCAGATACGTCATATGGATGTATATCTTATCTAGGTGAAGTTTTTTCTTCTTTCCCACGATAGAATGTGAGGTTTGATAAAGGAGGCTGGAATGTAATCTTCCACATATTGGCCAATAAATCTAGATCTGCGACTGGCCATTAGCTACAGAGATATCATTTTTGGTTTATAGAGCGACGTCTTGTGCCTAACTCATAAATCTCCGATTTCTTCCTAAAAAAATCTGCCATTCCCTAATTCGTCGAACTTTGCTAACTCTTTTTCGGCTATGATTCAATTATAAATCAAAAAAGACATCAAAAAAAAGCAACACATCTTTTGGCCCAAAAATAGAAATTCTAAGGGTGGAATCTAATAGGGTGAGGGAAATATCAGTTATAGGGAGCTTCTAAGATAATCAATTTTCCGATATGTTGTCACAGTAATATCACTTATATATATCGATATGGGTCATCGGATTAAAATATTGTAAACTGACACACATACCCATTTTATTCTTTGATTTTTAGTCGAGTGCGAAGCTGCACCTGCTTGGTTTTATGTAGAACGGACACATACACGAGTGTGGAGTCTATTCTTAATAATGGGAGGGAATATAGTTATTGGCCGTTTCAAGTTCTGGCTGCTTGGAGGCAAAATTAATTTTTATTTGGTCTTTATGTTCGGGCTTTTCTTTTGTGTAATAGGTTATATTATCTTAGTGCAGAGTACTTTTTTTAAAAATTTTAAAATTATGGTGTTCTTTGATATGGAGAAGTGTATAAACCTTTATTTAAGATGCTAATTCTTGAGAGGAAACATAAATATTTCTAATAAAATAATTGAAATAAATAAGATTGACAGCAAAAATTAATTTAGAAGAGATATTACTCACACTAATTATGTCTCTCTTCTTTTTGAAACTCTATTTGCATTTGGGTGTATTGCACTTAATGAGAGGTTCTTGTCATAAACAGATACATAACTTTTTTTAAGGTGGGTTGAATTTTTATATGTTCCAGGTGTACCTGTCAATAAAAATTTTCCTAAAAGAACAGAGTTTAGAGCTTAAAATATTAAACAAGACCACCAGAGGCTATGGTGTAGCTAACCATAAACAGTATAAGATACGAAAAATAAACAGAAATAAAAATTATCGGGTTTGTGAAAATAACCTGAGCTACCCGGATAGAAGGTCAGGGCAATGCAAACCTCAAAACCAAGGGAGTGGGATTATTATTTTTATAACAACCTGGAAGCTAACCAATTATTTATATTAATGGAGACGGGTCTAGGTGCATTGCTCGGTATGGGGTCATGTCGACTTTCAACACCACCTACTCTGATAAACGTGACGGCAGCCTATACTTTGCTGGATAATCGCAGTAGTTTAAGAAGATCACGCTTAGTTTTAACCTCAACTCACATGACATATGCTCCCCTTTGCCATTCTAAAGAAACCAGTAAAAGAAAAGTATGTAATGTATAACCCTTTTCTAAGACTGCTGTTGTTATGTGCGAAACAACTCAAGGCCTCCTCTGCACTATAACGTAAGCTCGAAGGAGAGCACAGAATGATAACTCTCTACACTTACGTAACCGCAACAGCACATAAGGATGTGGTGAATATACATCTATTAGCGTAATTGAAACTAATTTGGAGTTAAACATAAATTGTGTAGCCTACGATATAAGAATTGGCTGATTGTTTCTGTACATCAAGGAGAACATTAGGATTGAAATTTAATGACTAAGTGATGTCTGGGTGAATTTGTCACATAAATGTTAAAAAATTGTTTGAAGCGGTATGGGGCGTCCCTAACAATGACAGTAGTCGTGACACCTGATGAAGAGGAAAAGACGTAATTAGTTAAACTATTCGATTGTATCCATAAGAGTACACCTAAACAGATACATTTGGGCTTCTTACTTATAGGAAGGTTTATCCTCCTAATTTATTATGTTGAATAATGTGCACATAAAGCTGCATCGTGATTATGAAGATGTATAGGGATTAATTATGTTTGTATGGGCACCATATTTTAAAAGCAAAGTGGTGAGAGTTTATAATGAGGAATATATGATGATTTATGATACAGTCCATTTAGCTATGATCGTACCATTTTAGACTATAGGGGCTATTTCTCTAATTAATTTTGTTATATTTATCCCCTTTATATTTAATTATCAAAGTTCTTCTGCTATAGCACTGGGAGAAATTATTTGTACATGATTTGTTAATTATATACTGTTTCTTTTTATTTTTTTTAATTATACATTACACACAAATATATTGAACACTTAATACCAATTATTAATAAGGGTTGAGGGTCATTAACTTGCTGGGTAACACACTGAAAAAATGTATGCTGGTCCAATGGTTGTAAGCCTAATCTAATGGATGGGCTTCCCTATATTATTTCTTAATATTATCTAACAAAAAATATAATAATAGTTTACTAGAGGGAAGAACTGATGCTGCACTTTGTCACTAGAATTATTTGGACGAAAATTCATCCTACTTATTGATATGTACATTTGAAAAATGGCGGCTTGTATAAAATTGAGAATGGTTCATTGTATCAACTCTATAAAAATTGTCAAATTTAATGAATAACATATCACATGCGATTTCAAGAGCATATGAAGATCTGTTATGGTGTAATTAATGGTAATTTTAATTCAATTTAATTCTCAAAAATCGCATCCGGCTTTATGAAGAGAGTGCCTACACTTCAAGAGAGAACTAGGAGAGATTAATTGTACCAAGAGGTCCAGTCAATTTGGAAAGAATCACGTATTTATTTCTTCCTAAAACTGTATTTTTTTTTCTGAAGTAATATAATAAAAAAAATCTACTCCCTAATTTCTATCTGTAATTACCCATCGTTGGGGGTGTAGGAATACAGGTGCTCAAGTACACAACAAGATCACCATATCAAAATCCATGTCTCCATCGTTCTTGTATGGCAGAGGAATCAAGTAAGTGAGCTCACAATGGCGGGAGACTAGCGCAATAGACGATTCAACGATTCCATGAAAAGGAAAGCAATAGCGAGATAGAGGAATAATGCAGAATAACTGAATACGCCACAAGAAGAGGCAAAACGGATGACACTGTCTATGATTACTATACTCTGCTTCAATTTCTCTCCATGCTATCGCCTCTATCAGCCACAGGCTCCCAAAATCCTCTCTCGGAATGTCTCTGCATCTCTCTTCCATTACTCCATGCAATTCCTCATATCGGTACCCTCTCCTCTCTCTCTTCTAATATATATATATATCTATATGTATATGTGCTGTAACCTGACTAGTAGACTCAAAGTGATTTCTAGGGTTTGTGGCGTCAATATTCGAGGTCTGACCATTCGTCGTGCGTAGTGTCGTTCGGCTGACGGTGCGTGAGAGGAGAATGGCCAATAGACAGGTTTCGACATGCCAGTGCTTTGCAACTTCGGAATCTATTTCGTACCTGTCGCAGAAGGGAAGCAGCCAAGATCGATGACATCCTCATGGGTCTCTGGCTTCAAGTGTCGATCAGTAATGGGTCAGTCTTCAATTTTATTCTTCATCCGCTCTCATTTCCAAGTCTATCTTTTATATGCAGTTCTTGGTTTTATCAGGAATTATGGGTTGAAGTCAAATGCAATCTTTGTGTTATTCTATTTCAGGAATCTGGTTTGAGTGTGCTACAGCAATTGCAGATGGTAAACTTTTTTGGGTTGCCATTGCGTTTTCTAATGTTTTGGTTGTTGCATTTTCATCAAATTGCCTGCATGTGGTTGTGTGTGTGGTGTGAGAGAGAGATGAGAGAGAGACGAGGAGATGAGAGAGAGAGTATTGCTCATGTGCTGTGATGACATATTTTGATTCACAAAGCCGTAAAAGCCGTATTTGTATCTTGATGTCATCAGACATGTTGATACTCGACGAGAGTCACTAGTCGTCATCTATGTTGTTTTGATGGTATTATCTTATCTTATTGTTTTATTTGATTCCTTGGACTCCGTTATCACCTATTGTGAATTCTTTCTCCTTTTGTATCAAACTATATTTTGTTGTAGGCTTGTACTCTTGTGACCTCTTCAATGTATTCTTGAGATATTGAAAAAGTTTTGTTCTAAGATTCTCCTTATTTCCAAACTTTTGTTTACTGAAATTTGCCACCGAAGCAAAAATATGAACCATGCCCCTTGCTGATGTCTAATTTGGACCAAAGAAAAATATTTTGTTGTATGACACAAAGATAAAACTTTTACAAGTTCTTTTATGACCTCACCTACCTCTTCATGAATAAGATGGTCAAGTTATTGGAACAGTCTTGATGGACTAACCTACATGACAGAGATAATTGTGCCTCTCCACAGTGATTGAGGCCTATTGTTTGTATTCATAGGAAATGAGATCCAGTTCAAATGTATTATCTGCTTGGTCTTCTTTTTTTGTTCAATGGCGAGTGTAATCGACTATCATGTCATTTATGTGCTCATCTTTTTGTGTGTTTACTCTCTTTCAATGTTTTCTGAAGTTTAATGTAAAAGAATAGCGTTCCTTTGTAGAATTTTTTTATGTAACTGAATATAAATTATGGCTTTATTCTTGGTTGTTGACATGTTGTTGATTGCGTATTTTGGGACAGAATTCACGGCATTTGTATTGCCGTAGGGATATGAGGTGCATGAACTCCCAAACTGAAACATTATAGTTTGAATCAGACTAGAGTGGGTACCTTTATGGCAACAGATTTCACTCCTGTGTTGTTGTGGACCTTGGTGTTGCAAGATTAGAGTTGTGGCACTTGTTGGATAGAGAGCCTTGTGACTGAATCTTAAGTACATTTTTTTTGATAAATAACTGAATCTTAAGTATATTACAGTGTGTTGGGAGATAAAGTGGTCTATTTTTGCCCTTTTTTCTCTGCAACTAAATATGGGGGCTTGATGGTTCATAATTTTCTAAGTGAGAAATAGTACTTTCTGGAAATTTAAGGGCCTGATTCAATTTTTATGGTGCTTACTATAATAATGCTTTTGACAGGTCTACAAATCAAGTGAGTATAAGCGAGTTCTTGTGATTTGTGGTCCTGGCAACAATGGTGGTGATGGTCTAGTAGTTGCTCGTCATCTACATCACTTTGGATATAAACCATTTGTTTGTTATCCAAAGCGTACTCCTAAACCTCTTTATGATGGTCTGGTGACTCAGGTATGTCAATGGGACTCAAGTTGAAATATTGGTGACATATTAGTTTACATATATATATTTTTTGCAGAAGTGCTTATTTGTTGTAGTAATTGTAGCTGGAATCATTGTCAGTGACTTTCCTGTCAGTGGAAGATCTGCCCAATGACTTATCAAATGACTTCGATATTCTAGTAGATGCAATGTTTGGGTTCTCATTTCATGGTAATTTCTTTTTATTAGTTTCTGAGAATTCTTTTCCAGCATCTGCGTTTTCCTTTTTCATTCATTCAAAGTTTGTTTTTTTCCCCTGCAAGGGCAGGGAAAGTTTAGAAGATTCCTTTACATGTTAATCATTATAGTTTGCTATTTTATTGATGATATCTATATTTTCTTATTAAACTTTCTATAAAGAATTTCAGCTAGAAAGCTGAGACAGAATTTAGAAGTCTTTAAATGGTGTTGGTAATAAGAATATATAATTATTATGTGTCCTAGAATTGTATGAATGACAATAGATTTACCACGTCTTTCCCAGCCGTACTTATCACAAAAATCATATCCTTACCAACCATATAATTAGCAACTAGAGCCCCATTCTGTTATTTCTGTCCATTAAAACATGTCTTCACCATAGTTCAAGATCACCTATGTTGTCACAGGCTCATATTAACTTAATCTTAATCCTTTTCATTGCGGCATTCCACTTCTTATACAGTCCTCAGTTCATGCTCACTTCCTCTGAGTGGGGCCCAGAGTAATGTTTTATAGTTTGTTTAACTCCAAACAATCTCTATTAGTTAAAATTTTCTTGATCCTTTTTGGACCTACTCCTTGGTGTTTCTTGATGCATTCTAATTTGTAGTGTTATTATTACTAGTTTTCCCATATTTGTGTTAACATTTTCTCTACTGTGTTAGATTGACTTAATTGAGAAAGGAATCCAGCAATTCTGCAAAAAGGAAAGGTTTTTGAGATGACCATATATTGGTCGTC
>NW_021032510.1:0-10645 GCF_004153795.1 Camellia sinensis | reverse complement strand
GGATCTGAAAAGAGGCACAATTTTTGGACAAAAAATTTGATTTCAAATAATTTCCTCCAAAAAATTAATGTTAGAACCGACCCGACCCACACGCCCGCCCGGCACAACCGGTCAGACGGCGGCGGCGCGCGCGTGGTGGTTTGGACTAAGGTTCACTTTGTCCATAAATCCTCCTTTCTATAAACTTAGGGGTGCCCCTTGGGGCCTAACCCAAGTGTTGCCACCTAGAACTTATACACACACATAAGTTCTTTTAAGTTTCCAATGTGAGCAAACCTTAAAAGGAAAATCCACATTTCACTTCTTTAAATGTTCATTTCACGAACCCGAAAATGACGTCAAGTTCCCATTCACTCATAAATAGTTTTGGCGAACCGTCTTCACTGTGTGACTTGCCATGTGGTAAGGAACACGTCATGTCTTCGGATCCACCCCAAAAGACGTTTGAAGCCCACTCAAAATTGGGCTCAAAGTTGGCCAAAATAAGCCTCTAAAACCAATTTTCCAACACTAACTCTACGAACTATTTGTGTGAAAAAAATGGTGCAGGTTCTAATAGGTCAACTTATTGTCCAATAGGTTTTATGATAATTAATGGTATTTTTTATTAAATATTATTAAAAACGTCACTAATTATTAATTTTCAACGACAGTTTGAAAATTTTGTCACAAAAAATGTCACTAATTATAAATTTTCGCGACAATTTTAAAAAATCGTCACTAATTTTCAACTTTTAACGACAGTTTGAAAAATTCTTTACAAAAAAATGTAAAATGTCACTAATTGTAAGTTTTAGCGACAATTTATAAAAACTATGATAAAAAAAAGTCACTAATTATCAATTTTTGATGACATATGCAAAAAATCGTCACAATATATTATTTTTAGTGACGATTTTATTAGGGCTTATTTTCAATAGGACTTGAGAGAAATTAAGTCCAACTATTAAGACCTATTTCCATTATCTATCTAATCAAGAGGATCGGGTCTCTCTACTTGTTGACAATTGATTTTGAATTTGATGCCTTTAAAAATAATATGCATTTCCTTTTAAATATAAAAACATGAGTTATTAACCTAAAAGTCCTATTTACAAATGTTGTAGTTTAGGTCATATCTAAGATTTTTTGAACGAATAAGTCCTATTTAGTAAAACTGAGAATATTATCAGTGTTTTTTTTTCTTTTCTAATTGTTAAAGCTCAGAACATTGTCAATTTTGCATAGTAATGTTACAGATAATTGTTTCACTAACTGATAAAAAAAATAGAGCATGAGACTAAACGTTTTTGCTTTTCTACTTATTGGTTTGATTCAACTGTCCAATAAAACCAAGAACATTATCAATTTTTTTCAATTTTAAAACTGAGAACATTATCAGTTTTTTCATTTTATTTTTTTTTTCAACTTTGCACATTAATGTTTCACCATCATGCTCCCTTATAGACACAAAATTTTCAGTTTTGCACAAAAAAAATTCAATTTTTAAATTTTTTTTAAAAAAAATACTAGTTTTTTTTTTTTTTTTTTTTTTTTTTGCACATAATTTTTTTTAAATTTTTTTTTTTTAATTTGAAAGTTGATGTTTTAAAATTTTGAAAATCAAAATAAATGTTAAATCATCATATTCCCTTATAGATAAGCATAAATGATGAATAATTATTGTTTGAATGGTAATTCTGATTATTAAAAATTTAATGGGACTTGAAGATCCAAAAAATCTTAATTAGGTCTTAATAGAGTATAAGTTTATAAATTAGGACTTGTGTGTAAATGTCCCTACAAACATTTCAAACCCCATACCAATACATATTATAAAGAGCCAGTATCAATATCAACACATCTTTGAATGGAAATGGAAAGATTAATAATCCAATAAGGCTTGACATTGTGTTCATTGGCCAAGATTTCTAAAGTTATATCAGCAAGATGAACAAACCCACTTGAAGAAGAAAGACAACCTTAAACATTGTGTTCAGTATGTCACGACCCCAAACCGCCCCTAGTGGTTTAGTGTCGTGGTGGCCAGTAACTCGAGATTACCGAAGGCCAACTTTCAAAATTCACACAGTATAAATATATATGGGGCTCACAAGTGCGGAAGCAATAATTTTAAGGTACAAGTGGTCCATAAGAGCAGTGCGTAAGTTACATGGAATGGCATACAACTTTACATAATATTACAACTTGAATACAAATATAAAATACATTTTACATCTTGATCAAAAGGCTTCTCCAGCCGACATGTGTAAATTACAGACATTATAAGCCGAGAAGCATAGTTTTCAAGACTGCCGACATGTAAACAAGTTAAGCCGACATAACAAAAATCCAAAACAAGCTTGCAAGTCACACCTAGGCGTCACCGCCTTCCTGCTCATCACCTACATATATATAGAGAGGGTGAGCTTGGATACTCAGTGAATGGTATAAGAAATAAAGGGTTTGCATGACTGGTATTCAAGATCTTTATCAACAATACATAACATAATTAGTGCAAGTCAAGGGATGAACCAAGTCCATCTTCCAAATCTGTCAAGTTTCAAAGGATGCTTACTAACATCATTATAATACAAGTGATGACATCTCGGCAAACAAAACCCACGCGGTAAACCGTCAGTGGCAAACAAGACAAGACAAGGCATGACAAGGGAAATATCTCAATTCAATGGTGTCGTTGCATTATAGTCCCCGGACACTAAGGACTTGTGCTACTAATGCTTAAAGTCCCCTAGCACGTACGGACTTCCAAACTTTGTGCTTATAGTCCCTTAACACATACGGACTTTCCAAGAATGTCATCAAAACAAGATATGTATATATATATATTTTCCAATTAGGAATGACCATTCATGCTTACAAATACTTTCCAAAACGAGGCAAAACAAGACTTTATCAAGCATTATAACATAGCTTTATTAAAAATACCACTCACTTAGTTCTTCAAACGTCGGGGTCGAGGCAAGTCCAAACCCTACAAACACATGGCAAAGTCTGTTGAATGCACTTTCAAACAAGTTTCACATGCATGCAGATGATCTCGACATTCCTCAAGACTAAGTCAAATCAAAACAAACACAATTCTTTATCTCGGGAAAACATGCTGGACGACTACCAGGTCTAGGCCGAGGTTCTACATCCCCTGGCCGAGGTGTTGCCTCGATGGCCACATTCAAAGGAATGAAGTCGGGAAAAATCTGGGTTCCCTTTTCTTGAAGAACATGATGAACATGAAGAACATGAACATGAGGGGGATGAATGCAAAGATCGTGATTTGCTATTACAAAATCTGAGATTTCATGCTATGAGTTCAAAAACATGGACCTGGGTACCCGTATTCAAGGATCTAGTGAAAACAAACACAAAACATGAAACTTAATGCAAACTTTCAGATCAAACAAGACTTTTCTTTCAAGAACACATGGACACCATTTTCTCTTTCTAAAACCAACTTTAAATCGATGCATGACATGTAAGACGGGTTCGATCATGCAATGCAGCTAGATGATCAATAAGGATGACAAGAGTAAATCAAGAATCTAACCTCAATACGCAAATCTAATGGTTTGATCTCTAGGAATCAAGCTCGAAAACCACTCTCTCACTCTAAACTTCTTCTTCTTCTAGAGCTTCTCTCTCCTCACAAACAAAGACATATAGCAAATGATACATTTCTAAGTCTGGTTGCTGGCTTAACCCTCTACAGGGGCACGTGGCAGCGGCTGGTTGGTGCTACACAGAAAGGTGACTGAGTGACAAGGCAAAACTATGACAAAGTGTGTTCAACAAGCAAGACGGCATGGGCACTCTGGCGAGTAATGATCTCGGCTAATAACAAGACATCGGCAAGTAGGGAACAATGACCTCGGCTAGGAAGGACAACACTTGACTAAGCTGTGCCACACCTTGGCCTATATGTGCCACACCTCGGTCTAGGTCATACCTCTCCGGGACAAGATCACTTAGGTGCAAAGGTAACATCTCGGCTTAGATGATTCACACCTTGGCCTTGGTGATGAACACCTCGGCCTAGATGATGACATCTCGGCCAACATGTCAGGGCGAAGGTGGAGGTCAAACAAAGTGGTTCCAAGGTAATCCTAGACGGAAGATGACCTCGGCTAAACTCACACCAAGCAAGGTACAAAACATGCTGAAACACTTAAACGAACAAGGACAAGACTTGAAACGCAAGCTTACAAGACAGAATCACATGAATGCATATAAGTATGGTTAGGATAGCGTGAGGGTTATTACACAGTAGCTAAACAAACTCAAAGGTCTTGAAGCATAACAATTAAACGTCAACAATAATTGTCTTCTATCGGGCCTCTAACAGTGTTATGCTGACCATGTTGGCTGAACATTGTTCAATCCCGCTTTCTGATGACTCTGTTTCAATCATATTCCTTTCAGTGAAAAAACCAGGTTGTTTGGGGTGAGTTAGTGCACCACCATCTCCGTCCAACATTAGAATCACACTTGCCATGTTCGGCCTATACTTTGGCTGTTGTTGCACACATAATAAACCGACATGAATCGAACGCAATACTTCAGGTAGAATGCATGAGTTTTGTATCGATGCATCAATCAATTCTACAGTTTTTCCTGCCTTGTATAATCTCCAGGCTTGAACAGTTGGTAACAATTTTAAGTTCTAATTTTTTAAAGAGTAATTCTAGATAAACTATACAGAATGATGGGATTGAATTGAGGTCTTTTATTTTTTTTAGAACTTTTTTTTTGTAACATTATTATTTTCTTTTTTTTAAAAGAAAATGACTCAATCTATGCTTACATGGCCGAGAAGGTTGAGGTGGCGGTTTGGGTGACAAAATCCCTTGTTTCACTTCCCACTCACTACTTCTAATACCAAAACACTAAGGCTAAATATATCGGACTTTATTGAGAAGAGCCTCTCAATTACATATTCTGGAGACATGTAATCTCTGCACGAAAACAATGAACTAAACAAATAAACCAATTTATATAATTGACAGAAGGAAAATTTTGAACTGGTTAGAGGATTCTTACTATGTTCCAACCACTCTTTTCGTATTTCCTTTTGTCTCATTTCTTCCAAAAATTCTGGTTAAGCCAAAGTCCAATATTTTTGGGTTCATCTCATCATCTAGTAGAATGTTGCTTCCTTTCATATCTCTATGGATAATTCTCAATCTAGAATCTTGATGAAGATAAAGAAGCCCTCGAACAATTTCATTGATTATGTAGAAGCGCTTAGGCCAATCCAGTAGCATCTTCTGTTATTTATCAGTCCAATTTTTTTGCCCAAGTTCAACTTGTAAGTGTAGAGAAGAGAAAGAGATAGGGAATGAGTGAGACCTCATCCCCTTTTATATTGATAATAATGTGTAATTACAGGAGTGCCATAAGGCATAAATTATGGGCCAGCCCATTACATCAATCAAGGGAAAATAAAATCAAATAAGAATAAAATATAACAAATATTATTTCCCATTCTAACACTACCTCTCAAACTGGTACGAGAATATCTCTCATATGGTTTGGTCATATACAACGGAGACCAACAAGGGTAGTAGTGAAGAAATGCGATACAGTGACGGTAGAGGGAAGTGTTAGGGAAAAGGGGTAAACCTAAATTGACGTGGATTAGTGTAGTAAATAGAGATATGAATCTCCTTAATTTAACTAACCAAATGGCCTTTGATAGAGTCGAGTGGAGAAGAAAGATTCATGTAACCGACCCCATTTGATGGGACTTAAGGCTTGGTTTGGTTTAGTAAAAAAAAAAATTATGAAAACAATTTTCTCCTCGAAATAGCAATGCCCAACCCAAAACAGGATGTTGTTCTTGCATTGGCAACACAGTTGATACAACACTGTTTGTTGGATACATTGGGCCTGCCGATGAAAGGTTTCCATCCTCCTTTTCTTGCTAGTTTCTCGGCAACCAAACTAAAAGGAAAAATGTAGATTGACCGAATAGACTGCTAATTGCAGAAGTGGATGCTTTGATTCCACAATTTATAGCGATCTCGGGTTTGTCCCCTTTATGTACAGTGTTCCGGACTTAGGTTCCGTGGAGTAGGTAGTTATATATCTTGTTGACATCCTTTAATTCTCTATGTTTGAGTTTTAGGATGTGTCGGGCGTGTTTCGAACTGGTAGGATGAGTTTTGGTCTCTAGTGTTGTTGCCCAGGTTTTTGGTGTTACGCTCGAGCGGATGATTCCGCTTTCGAGCAGAGTTCGTTTCTTTGGTGGTACGCCCGAGCGGGTATTATTGTGCTCGAGCGGAGTTTCCACACTTCCAGTATCTGTGCCTCTGCAAAACTTCTGCAGATGTGTTTTTCACTCTCGAGCGGGTTTCCTTACGCTCGAGCGGGTCATGCTCGAGCGGGTATGTTGGCGCTCGAGCGGGTATGTTGGCGCTCGAGCGGGGTGTTCTCACTACAACAAAAATCATTTTTGGCGACGTTTTTTAGCAACCAAATTGAATTTAGTTGCCAATTGTATGTTTTTGGCGACAATATATGTGTTGGTCGCCAAATATACACTATTACCAACAAATATCTCAATTGGTCGCCAAAAATGGTTGGCGCCAATTTAATTTTGTGCGCGGGAGCGCTAAAAAAGTTTTGGCGACGAAATTAATATATGGCGACGAAACTGTTTGTCGCCAATTGTGACTTTTTGGCGACAGAATTAAAATAGTTGCTGAAAGATGAGTAATATTTATGGCAGCATAATTATTTTCGTCGCCAATAAATATTTTATCAAAACGACGTCGTTTTGAATTTGTCTTCTTCTTTTTATTTTATTTTAAATGACCTTTAAGGTGAATAAACAAGATTGACCTAAAATGAGTCTCCTTCGTCTTCTCATTCCACAACCTGAAGCGGCACAATGGAAGACAAAGAGGTATGTCTTCTCTCCCTCTTCTTCGTCTCTCTTTCCCTCTCCTTCTCCTTCTCCCTCTCACTCTCTCACACTGTCTCATCTTCCTCTCTTTCTTCTTTATCATCAATTTCATTCGGCATTGCAGAACACAACACATTCGGCACTGTCCCACCTTATAGATTTTCATTCGGCACTGTCTCACCTTATAGATTTTGATTCTTGTGAAATCTGGTTTGAGTTTGGTAGTTTGATCATTTGTTGAACCAATGTTTTGTGCTAGGCATTAAGCTTTGACTTTTGTGAATATTTTGAAGATTTCAGAGACATCATAGTAATTATAAGTGATCTTGAGTAATTGTTTCTTGGTGTGCATTTTGTAAGTGGTTTTTTCACACCCACCATGTGTTTGTGTGTTGGTTTGAAAGAGACAAAAAGTTGCAGTGGACTAGAATTTGTATGAGCAATTTCTTTGACTATGTGACTAATTAGAGTCATTTTCATTGTTTTCTGTTTTTATATTTTCTGGGTTGTGGATGTGAACTAGAATTTGAATTTTTGTACTGGATTCTCGGCTTTTTTGATCACTCCCTAATAATATATATATACTAATATACACATAACAAACAAGCCAAAAATTTATCGAGAGAGAGAGAGAGCTCTTACTTGTAACCATTGTACTACTTTTGCAGATAAGTCAACATCCTGATCCATCCCTCCGGGCCCATGAGAAGTTGGGGGACCGGTCTTAGAATTTTAACCCAGATTTATTTGTTACATAAATTTTGGAGAAATCAACAGCAGCACCCATAGGAGAAGAAGACTAACCATGGGATAAGAGCATAGTTGCATTTGAAGCAGGAGTACTGGTCCTTAAAAGATTCATGTCTTTGTTTCAAGAAACAGTTTAGTGAAAGAGGGTGAGGGTGAGGGTGGGGGTGGTGGAGAAACACAAAGGGGCTATGGAGAACTCTATAGTTTAGGAAAGATTAACCTTTCAAGGCCATTAAGAGCCAGTCTGACTTTTATTTTATTTTATTCCAGTTCATCTGTTCATATGTACAGATACAATGGGCTAACATTAGTAAGGTGGCAAATGGGTTTGGGCTCTTTGGCTTTATTATTAATTAATATGCAAATGTGTGCTTTTGGCCATTGGCTGCTAATTAATCTGACAAAGATTAAATAAATCAAAATATTTAAATAATGAACAATAGTCAAACAAAGCAGATACAAATTTTGATTCCTAGGAATGCAGGAGGGGTAGGTACATATATATCATCAGAGGAAGACTACTTGAAGTTGCCTCTTTTGACTGCAATATATTAGAATGAGCACTGCAGAGTTATATACACAAAGTTATGGAATAAACTTTTAAAATTAGATTAATGAAAACTGAATAAATACAAGATCATCACAAACGTAAGCCTCCTGTTTTGATTAGAATTGCTAATAAAGATTTACCGAATGGAACATTAGCTTGAATTAATCTATACTTTATTACAATATCAGCTTGCCTGTTTGTTTACTCTGATTGTTTTGTTGGTAACTTATTTTGCTGGGTTTAAAACTAATAGGCTAGGCAGATTTGCTGGACTGAAGTTGGACTTTGCTGTATAGTGGTTGAATCTGCTGTCAAATTACTTTGTTTGTGGTTCAAATTACTCTGTTATGGCTGATGTTTTTGGTTCTATGGTTCCTATGGGAAGTAGTTTGGTGCTAGTGTTGGATGGAAGCGGAGAACAAGACTTGTCAGGATATAGGCAAGCTGATATCACAGGCATCTCAGAGTTAGCCTGCTGTTGGATTGTAGCAGAGTGGTGAGTAGCAGATTGGCTTGTATCAATATATATTTGGATCCAATTCTTTTAGGATAAATTGCACTTTTTCCCTTTATTTTTAGTCATTTTTTTATTTTTTTTATTTTGATCATTCATGTTTCAAGTTTTTTTCTAATTTACTCCTAAAACTAACTTTTGTTCAAAATTAGATAGAAAATGCATGTTACCTACCACATGATATAAAAAATATATAATTATATGGGTTTGAGTAAAAAATATATTATTATATGGGTTTGAGTTTATGTCAAAGGTGTGAGTTATATGTGATAAAATATTTTTATGTCACGTGATTGTTAATATGTCATTTTCTATCTAATTTTGGACATGAATTACCTTTTGGAATAAATTGAGCAAAACATGAAATATGAAAGGTGAAAGTGGAAAAATGGCCAAATATAAAAGGGCAAACTGTAACTTACCCTTTAGTTTATTTGTGGTTCATGCCACATTATGGGACTGTTTTGTATGGTTTATATGAGTTGTTTATAGTTATTTATTATTTTCAGAGTCAATTTAAACTGTTTTGTGTAGTTTCTGTTTATAGTTTATTAGGTAAGAATAGTTTAAGAGCAATGCTACGTCTATTTAAAGTCTTGCTAACAATATTACTAAAAACATATATGTTCAAATATCATTGGATGATTAATATCATTAATTTTTTAACAACCAATCACATTTGGCCTATTATATTTTTGGTAAGATTTTTAGTAAGTTTGTAGTATAGGTAGAATTATTCATAGTTTAAATAAGTTGAAACAAAAATTGATTATCTCAAAGTTTAGGAAAGCTGTTTTGACTTTTGTTTTTATTTTTAGTATGCAATAAATTGCACCAAACACTATATATATTTTAACTAAACATTGTCTATTTAAATTTTAATAAAAAATTCAAAGTGCACAGTGAGACCTATCAAATGTGTAAGTCTCACCCCATATGTGAGTTGTGCCTTATTCTGTGATCAAATTTTATGTATATAAAAGAGTTTAAATCCACTTTTCTGATTAGTTCTGTTTATATAGATAATAATTGTGTATTTCAAAAGCATACTATGTTTGTGGTGATGCTGTAAAAGGGTATCCTTTTGTTGCACCAAATGATAATAACCTCACATTAAAGGCCATTAATTGGTGCATTAGCAAAAGTCTTAGGTTATTAAAGCACCAGAACATGCATTTGGGCTTTTTGAGTTCATTGCCCTGTTCCTAGTCACTTTCCAACATTGAATAAATTAATGGTATGTGGTATTTAAAACTGAACATGCATTTGGACTTTTTGAGTTCATTGCCCCGTTCCTTGTGGTACAAATTCTTACATTTTAACCCCTTGTGAACTGTCACTGTGTATTTAAACACGAAAATGTCATCCAAGTGGTTGAAAAGAAATAAATAATTATGTGATAGTACGAGCTCCTTTCTTCCTTCCCTTGTTCATCACCCTTTTTTTTTTTCATAACTGACATTAACAATTTTCTTTCCTTCTTTGAATGCATTTCAGACGACTTTTGTGGATTTTGCTTGCCATTGTTAGATTGTTCAACTAAAAAACATAATTTTCATGTACTTCTCATAAAACCATTCTTGGCTATAATAATAGTTCACAACTCTTGCTTTAGCTGAATTTTCAGTGTTTTTTTGTCTATTAATTGATCATTTTCTCGAGTTAAGTCTCTATGGTTATTTTGTGTTATTAGCTATTCACCCTTCATGAAGTTTCTCCAAATTCTAAATACAAGCCAAGATATTACTCTGGTCAATGTTACATGGACCCTTCAATTCTCCCTAGTGTACCTGTGTCCACACTATGTGACAAGGACAAGGGTGTGGGAGCGTCCAACCCCATAACCAAATTAGATACTTGGAAGAAGAAGCAGCAACAGCTTAAATTTGATAATAAACTACTAATAATTGTCATCTCACCCAAGTGGGAG
>NW_021032506.1:0-11815 GCF_004153795.1 Camellia sinensis | reverse complement strand
GAAAGTCTGTTACTCTGGCTTTTCGGCGACCGCTGTAACGGTATGTCGACTCAAAATTAAAAAGTTTGGCCCAACTTCTTTCTGGAAAATGTAGTGCGGCGCGAAGTATGTTCAGGTTGGGGTAACTATACAAAGATTGAAGATGGGCTGAATTTGCATAATGAAAACAACTGTTAGTTCGGTTCAAGAGCAGGTAAGCGAAATTAAGAGAAGCATGAAAAGTGACCGAAGTAAAGTATACCAAGGATTCCTTTATTCCAATTTATACTTCGGCCCGGGATCTGGGCTTGGTGGTCTTCAAAATTTCCAGATACCCAGAAAAAATCGTCATCGTTTAAGTCTTTATCCGGCGTATCTTTTATTATTTTTTCTCTGCGACGGTGTATCCTAAGGTAGTAGACCCAGCCGTCATCTTTGGAGCCAATGGAGTATTGGTGGAATATTTCAGCTAGACCGAGGTTAAGACCGGCTCGGCGGTTTAGTTCGGCTATTCCCATTATTATATGGTAAGAATTTGTGGAAAGCTGAGTTGGGCATATTCTGGTTTGTCTTAGGAATTCACAAATCAAGGGTTGAACGGGGAATCTTAGTCTGGTTTCTATTATTGATAGGAGGGTGAAAGGTACATAGCCCTCTTTTCCCCATGGAACGATATCTTGTTCGGCCAGAATAAGTTGGACGTCGTCAGGGATGTTGTAATCCCTTCGGAATTCGGCCAGGCCACCAGGGGTTTCTACCAAAAACCTATACTTCCCCATTTATTTTTTAAGTTATGGATAAATTAGTCTGGTCGCAAAACTGTGCTCAGTAGCTCGGTTGAGCGCGTAGTGGAGTGCCTGGGCAACCTAAGTCTGCAAAGTGGAAAACAAAGGGGTTAAGCACAGATCATTGGACCGTGCTACAAAATAAAAGCAAGAATAGGAGTCCTACTTCGGCTATGTGGGATGCTACAGGTTCTGTCTCGGTTTCAACAAGATGCTTGGTTGCTCGGATTGAGCAAAGGGTTCGATAGCTCGGTCTTGGCGAGCGATTCGCTATCTCGGTTAAAGAGAAGGCTCTGTTAGACCGGTTGAGCCTCTAGGGGCAGCTTTCTGAGTTCGGTCTATTAACTCAGAAAGCTGGCTTAGCCCCAAAGACCTAGTTCGGTCGAAAGTTAAGGTTTCCAGTATGCTAAGTTCAGACTTAGTTCGGTTCGTTTATCCCGGCTAAGGTAAATCAGAGGATGGTTTGACTTATTGAAATTGCTAGTATGAGTATGAAGTGCTAGCTTGGTCGTATAGATAGATTAGTGTGGCATCAACTACAAACTACTTTTTAGTTCGATTATATTGTAATTTTAGATCAAACACAGTGTTCTATAGACTACTTCATGAAGTTCAAGTGGTTCTTAAAAGGTTTTTTTTTCCAGAAAAATGCAGAAACTAGCAGGAAAAAGTGTTTTTCAAACATAGTAAGCTATGGATTAAACAAAAGTAGAAACAAAAATAGAGAAACAGATTTATGATGCTTACCAGGTCCAGAGGCACAAGAAAATGGAAATGGAAGTAGCAACAATAGCAAGAACACGCAGCTTCTTCGAAATACAAAAAACAGTAAGAGCTTAGAAGAGAGAAAGAGAGAGAAAAGCTTGAAACCATAAAATGATTGATGAGGGTGATTCAAAGGACGAAAGTGTTGTTTTGGGATATAGGAAGGACGAAAACGCGCGGGACTGTTCAAATTTTACGGAGTACGAGGGCGGCGCGATAGCTGCAGTAAGCCAATACCAACATGCCACGTGTCATAGGGATGAGAATCGATTCAGTTTGTGATTAAAGGGACGTTGTGACCGAACAAGCACACCTCGGCTTAAGTTTAGCTCGGCTGGAAAGGTTAAAAGTGTATAGCTCGGCTGGAAAGGCTAAAGGGTTTTTTTTTAGCTCGGCTGAAAAGGTAAAAATTTAGCTCGGTTTTATAGACAGGAAATCCCTATCATGCTACGCAGATGGAATTAAGGGGCAATTGAGAGGATAATTTATATGCGAATTGGGCCGAGCTGGGCCTTTATGGGCCTCAGTACGAAAGGCTGAGTAAAGATGCCATAAAGTTACTCCGGTCTTGAAGAGGCTTAAAGTTAGCCCGATCTCAAGCCCAGAAGGTAGACCGGTCCGAGGGACTCCTGATGTTAGTCCGATTGAAGGACGCTTTAGACCGGTTTAAGGGTGCTTTGAACTTATACCGGTCATGGCACAGTGAAACTAGATCGGTCTAAACCTTGAAAAAAGATAGTTCGGTTTTGGGCATACCATGGTTTGTAGAAAACTATGGGCAGAGAACCGAACAAGGTATAGTTCAACTAAGCATAGTCGTGATTACTTCGATCGTATGGTAGGCCGGCCATGGAAGAACCATCTCACTTGGTTTAAGCAGTGAGGGGGGTGTTGAAAGATAAGCATTATCCTTCAGAAGTATGAATCCTAGGAGGACTCTGCATGGAGGAGTAAAAGTCCTACTAGGATTGTGCCACGCAAAACCTATAAAAGCTCACAAACATCACCTATGGAGAGGTAACACAATTTTGATTCCTGAATACACAGAGCTTTTGTCTACTTGTCTATTTTGCTGACTTAGGCATCGGAGAGATTTCCGGTACACACCTGCCGGCTAGCTCACGTTTGTGTTTTCAGGGAGTAAAGCGACGACATTTGGAGGAGCGCAGACTTGAACAACAAGATTATACGAGAAGGTTTATTTCTTTCTCGTACAGTAACTATTGTGAATCTTGTGCCAGTCCATATATACAATCTCGAAATGCTTTTTCACTTGTAGTGCTAAAGCTGAAGTTCTCCAAAGGTTGTCTGTGTGAACATTCCTTTTCATAGTACTATGAATTATTATTTAGCATTGACTGGAAGGAATTTTAATGGCCTGCTATTTTAATAGCCATTAGGTGGCCATAGCTTAAATTTGTGGGACATTTTTGTCTTGCAACAGTTAACATGGACTGCATTGAAGGCCGCTGGTGCACCACAAGCTCACTGTAGAAAAGCCCTCAATGCTAAAAAGAAACAAGCATCTATGCAACTAGAGCAAGTGAACATAGATAGCTATAAGGACCGATTCAACACTCTTCTATTGGTGTCCACCCTCGTCGCCACTGTAACTTGCAGCCGGTTACGCAATACCCAGTGGCTATAACAACACTGAACCTGACCAAGGCATGCCAACTATGCTAAAACACAAGTGGTTTCACATGTTCTTTTTCTGTGACACCATAGCCATGTATAGCTCCATTATTACTGTTGTTACCCTCATATGGGCACAATTAGGGGACCTCAATTTGGTGCTTACTGCCTACAGATTGGCATTGCCATTACTGGGGATTGCTCTCACCAAAGCAAGGAGGAAATGATATCAACAGAGATATTTCCTTGTTTAATTTATTTGATTTGTTGATCAATTGAGTTGTGTTTTTCTTTTGTTTGCCTTTGGTCTTATATGTTGGTATCTAAGTATCTTGCCAGCAAGTATGTAATGGTACGTAATGTTTTGATATTTTAGTGTTTTACAGTTACATGGCTATTATGTGTTGGAGATGTGTGGTTTTGTTCTTGTTTCTCCCCCAATATATACTGTAGCACGCGCCCGCGAGGGACCCCGTGCTACACGCTACAGTTCGGACTCGATTTTTGTCACGGTTCTTAATCTGAACCAAAGGCAAAGAATCCAAAATCTGGCAAATTCGTTTTTGAGAAAACAGATTTTTAGAAAAAGAAGTGCAAACGATGGAACTGTTTTTGCCAGATACAGAATCGCCAGCCTAAATATTTTTTTAAGGGGAATTATAGGACAACCCCTGAACTCGGTGCAAAGGCCAACGTGCCCGTCATCACCAAAGTTGCCTCGGTTCGGGAGCCTAGGGTACGATTGGGGAAGGTCAGCTATGAGCAACACCCTCTCGCCCGATCCGAAGAATCGGCCTCTAACTAACCGTGATATCCGTTTTTGAAAATGTTATGTGTTTCTTATTCCATTTATTAGCACTAGAATTACTATGTTATGCCGCGCAAGCAAAACTAAGTATAGACCAAACGCCTAAATTGCGAACAAAACATTGCATGTTCGTTTTGAAGATGGTTTGCTAACTCGCAAGTAGGCTAAAAATGCAGGTTTTGCCACCCCTCGAGTGGGGCTTTTAGAAAAGAATGGTTTTGCCCACTATCTTAGTGGGCTTAAAACTCACAGTTTTTAATGCATTATTCCAATTTAGGCAATTCAACTCCATACACAGGCCATCAAGTATAATATCACTGTAAACATAGACCCGCATGGCAAGCAATACTGTCATGTTAACATTCACACTTCTGGCCGAGATGCTAAAAGCATAAACTTACAGAGTTTACTCTAAGCCAAAACAGAAAACTAGTTTAATAATCGCATGCCATGATCCTAGTTCATGTTAAAAAATGGCTAGTGCAAGCACATGGCAAAGAATGCAAATCTAGAACAGGCTGGCTATTCTAAGATGACATATATGATGTGAACAACATAACACGTATTCAACTTGGAATTGAAGCTACAAATGCAGTTAGAAAATGATGCGCCAGCCCGGTGCCATGCAAGACAAATGTATGAATTGCACGACATGCATTAGCATAGTATGCTAATTTAAAATATGCCCTAGTTCTACCATCATAAGCAGGTAAATAAAAGGAAAGAAAAGACGTGCGGCGTTTTGGAAGACATACACCACAACTCACGAACACTTATTAAACAATTGCCCTCGCTCGGAGGGTACAGAATAAATATTACAATCCGAAATAAATATACTAAATTAAAATATTGCAGAATTTCTAATCTAATTAGCAAATTAAATGCAAAGAGAAGACAAGGCCGAGCCCCCGCCTCGTGATGCTGTGAATTGATCTGCAATGTGCTCGGTCCATTTTTGCCGCGGAAACCTACGTACCATGCCACTGCTGCCTCTGTTAGGATGCTGCCCTGCTCCTCTTGAAAATTGCCAAAGTCTCAGGATCTATTCAGAGCATGCATAACCATCAACCGGCTAAGTGAACATGGACCAACCGGCCATGGGAAACTTCCATCGGCTGCTTTTCAAGTCTATCGGCCCACCAATATACGGCTCGGTCGCATTCTAAAGTGTCCGCGGTCCGGCAAAACTTTTCCCACTGCAGAAGCTGGTTTTTGGCGCAGCAAGAGGACAGAGTAAGTGCATGGCATAGAATTTCAAGCTACATGTAAGCATGATCATGTCCCTATCACTATATTGAAACTCAGGGGAGCATTGGTCCTTGATCCTTGGGCCATCAATTGCGCATGATAGTCTAAGGGCACCAAAACTGCCATTCGATGTAAAATGGTCATTGCACACACAAATGAGGACCAAGACCCTATCATGTCAAAGTCAAGGGCCTCCGGTGACCCGAGGGTTGAGATGTGTTTCATCACTTGTGAAGTATGAACACCTCTCACCCTCACACTAGGTTGACACCCCAAACCCAAGCAATGCAATGTATGTTTGCAAACATGGGCTATAAAATGCAACAAGAACTAAGATGCCTAAACATGTCAAATGTGATGCATAGCAAACTAATCCATGCAAACAACATATGGTAATGCCACTAGCATGCAAACACCTACAAGCAATACTACAATGCACACTAGATAGGCAAGTATGTAAAAGAGGTGGGCATGCAACAATGGCACAAACCATAAGGATACCACAACATGCAATGTCCATGAGCATACTACAAAGATGCAAATGTATGATCCATAGCACTTACACTAAGATGGAGGACCCTACAGCCACAACCCCATAAACAGTGCGCAAAGTGATGCGAATGATGGGCAAATCTCATGCAAAACTTTGCTTTTTAGCCAAGGAGCCATAAGCTAAGGCATAAAAAGAAGCCTCTACCACAACTATGCATAACCCACATATGATGAAATGGAACAACCAAAAAAAACAGAGTTTATATGGCATTAAAACACACCCCAAAAACCTCATGAATGGCAACCCAAGTTGACCTTAAACATGCAAGCATGCACAATGGCCCATTTCAAGGCAACCAAAAACTACAACACCTCAAGGCATAAAAAGGATGTGAAATGCTGTCAACAAGATGAATATAGGGACTGAAAATAGCATAAGAAGTGACCCCCAAAATGCATTTAAACTAACCTAACAAAGCATGCTAATGGACTCATTCGCGAAAGGCCAACAATTCTAGAATGCAATAGGAGCCTATGTATACGACAAAAACATGACAAAACTAAGTGGCCAACAGACCTAAAGCATGACCAAATCATGACCAAAAACTTCAATAAGCTAAGCCAAATCATGCCTAGACGTATACTAGGCTAAACACCATGGCCACATTTCTATGGCAAGATAAGGAATTACACAAGCCATAAAGTACAAGATTGTGCCATCGCGTAAGGGTTACAAATCCGACCAAAGAAGAGATATAACATGACTAAATAGCCACCAAAAACCTTGAGATGGGACCAAAAACGACCAAGCATGCATGTTGCCCTTTTAAAGCCAAAACAAAGCGAAAAGAAGGACAAAGGGTCGAGAGGGGTGCCCTTCCGCCTACTCAAGACTTTCAAAATCACTCCATCACCACTAGAAATCCACTGGAATTTCAGTGGTGAGAAAGACCAACACATTCAAAGTAAAACAAAGCTTAAAGAAAAGGGTAACCAAAAATAGGCCAAAAGTGGTCTAAGGGGAGGGGAGTTCGACCCCAATGCAAAAACGCCCTTTAATGAAAGACTGTTAAGCCACGAAACAACAAAGCTTTTCATGTTATACACACAAGCTTAAATCAACATGCAAGACAGGTAAAAAACTAGTGCAAGATTGAGAAACTACAAGCAAGTGTCTCACCCCTCTGAAGAAACCCTTTGAAAGAGCAGATGAATCCAGCCACTCTCTATGATCAAAACAGTCCAAAACCCTCAGACCATAAACAACCCTCAATGCCTCTCATGCTCAGAGCAAGGGTGTAATGGTGTTTGGCGTTAGTGCAAAAAGTAAGGGTTAAAATGCACTTTTAGGCTTCCAAACACACCCTAAGGATGAGAGAGAGCGGAGATATAGAAGGGAGAGGATAATATATCAGATGTATATAGATATAGAAGCTCTGCGTTTTTTATTCAAAAAGCTCTAACCCCTAACAAAGGGAGAGGACAGAGTGCTTAATAGGCAAAGGCCAAGGTTCTAGGCTTCTCCAAGAAGCTAGATGAAATGGGGCCAAGGGTGTTAAAGGGTTCTTGGCTTCTGGAGAAGCATAAAGTAGCTGGCCAAGCTTCCCAAGAAGCCTTGCCAAAAGGGCTTCAAGCTTCTAGAAGGAAAAGGGCGGGTTTCAAAAGGTCACAGCCAGCCAAAAACTGCACGTGGGAGAGTGATGGTGCATTCCATGGCTGGCATGCACTATGCCTCAAGGGCTGCAAAGGAGTAACGGCCCAGCAAAAGAGGCGCCGGGCAAAATAAAGTGCTGGCCAGACAAATATGTAGTGCCGACCGCGCCGTTGGTTTAAGAAACCAGGGCCGGTGGCACCCACAAACAGCGGTGATGTTAAGGGGAAGGTCGGTGGAATGTAGGCGATGGCCAACAAGCCATTCCCCGCCCTTCAAAAGGCAGAAACACAAGTGTTTGGGTGCCAAAAACCAAACACGGAACAGTCAAGTCGAGAGATCCTGAGGCAAGGCGCGCAAAGGCCAAGACTTTCGGGAACTCGAGAGCGAAACACAATCAAAGAGGATCACCGGAGTTGTTCCAATGGGTGAACGTCCAAGTCTATGAGGACGGTCAAAAAATGGGGTGTCTACTAGTTCCCTCTTTGAATAGAACTCGAAGTCATAACAAGGACGGGGAGTGAATGCAAAGCCCAGGAGACGACCCCATTTTTGACAAGGCTTGAAGACTCAGACAGACATGCAAGACAAACAAGATATGCGCCCGAGGGCAGGGGCAAAATGCAAGACAATGCACAGCAGCCGGACAACTTTATAATCATGCAAAAGAAAGCTGCTAATGAAGCATACACGCCGACAAATTTTAAGCTGGCATACACCAAACTTACACTACAATGCAGAAAGGGATGTAAAAGAATTATGCAATTCTCGATACGTCTACTCGGAGGATTACAATACCTGTGCGCTCGGTCTGCGTTGCACCAGCCTTCAAAATGAAACCGTACATACAATTATCGAGCTCTGCAAAGAAAACAACTCGACAGCTACGATGTCTATTAACAACATGCAATATTAATGTACTTAGAAATCGCGTGACAACGCAAGCAACGTGGGAAGGCTATAACAATGCTGTGGAAGGCACAGAGCATTGTAAGTGGATGCACAGCGCGGTCTACGCAGTCAACAAAATTGATCAAAGCATTGCGTCTACGCCAGCAATGAAATCATTAATACCAGCATGCGGTCTACGCAAGCAGAAACATGTTGGTCACGCAAGTAATGTGTGCGGTCCTACGTGAGTTAAAACATTGGGTCTACGCAAGCACAACATGCCCGCGCTACGCAAAGTAATGAAATCCTGAATCAAACATGCGGTTCTACGCAAGCAAAACATGCGGTCTACGCACAGTAATGAATTGAAACAACATGCTCGGTCTAACGCAGCACAAAACATAGCAGGTCTACGCCAAGTAATGAAATTTGAAACAAACATGCCGGTCTATGCAAGCAAAAACATGCGGTCTACGCCAAGCAAAACATGCGTTCTACGCAAGTAATGAAATTGAACAAACACATGCGCGTCTACGCAAGTAATGCAATTTGTAAACAACATGCGGTCTTAACGCAAGTAATTGGGAACTCGATTACAAACATGCGCGTCTACGCAAGTAACCGAAATTGACTATAGACATGCGGTCTACCAAGCAAAACATGGCGGTCTAACGCAAGTAATGGGATATTGATTAATAAACATGCGGTCCTAAACCGCAACAAAACATGCAGTCACGCAAGTAATGTAATTTAAAAACAAACATTGCGGTCTACGCAAGCAAACATTGCGGTCTTACCGCAAGTAGCGAAATTGAACAAACAATGCGCGCCTTACGCAAGTAATGGAATTTGAACAAACCATTGCGGTTAACGCAAGCAAAAACATGCGGTCTACGCAGTAATGAATTGAACAAACATTGCGGGTCTATGCAGCAAAATATGCGGTCTACACAAGTAAATGAATTTTGAACAAACATGCGGTCTACCGCAAAGCAAAACATGGGTCTACGCAAGTAATTGAAAGTTGAAACAAACATGCGGTCCTACACCAAGTTATGAATTTGACAAACATGCTGCGTCCTACGCAAGCAAAACATGCGGTCTACGCATACTAATGAAATTGAACAAACATGCCGTCTACGCAAGGTAATGGAAATTGACAAAACATTGCAAGTCTACCGCAAGCAAAAACATGCGGTCTACGGCAAGTAATGGAAAAATTGATTACAAACATGCGGTCTACGCAAAAAATAGTCTGTAATTAATTATAAACAATGCGGTCTACGGCAAAAGTTGTAATTAGAAGAGTTTGAACGTACACATGTATAAGTAAAGCATGCTAGTCACTGCGAGGCAATGTGTATTAGAACTTGAAAATTGAACACATGTAAAGCAAACAAACGCGACAACGCATGAATGATGTATAAAAGAAACTTGAACACATGTAAGTAGCATAACGCGACAGTGCATAGGCAATGTGTTAAAAGAAAACTTGAACACATGTAGTAAAGCATAACGCGACAACGCATGCAATGTGGTAGAGAAAGCAACTTGAATTGAACACATGTAAGTAAAGCATAATGTGGAGTGACGGATATGCGACACGCTGCAATATGTATAAAAGGAAACTTGAAACCATGTGAGTAAGTAAGCATAACGCGACAACGCATGCAATGTGTATAGAGAAAACTTGAATTGAACACATGTAAGTAAAGCCATAAGCGACAACGCATGCAATGTGTTAAAAGAAACTTGAACACATGTAAGGTAAAGCTATGCGGTCAATGAAGTGCAATGTCGTAAAGAGGAACTTTCGGTGACAATCGTGACAGGAGATGCATAACGATGTTATGCACAAGGAAACGCAATGACAAATGCATGGATAATGCGTTGTAAAGCTGATATGCAAAACCAATGCATGTAAATTTAGATGGGCCGTTTATTGTAGCAGATAAATACCAATTGATATCAAACAGAGAAGAAAAAGATGGCTTAAGAAGGACATCTTAAAAGGAGAACCTCCGGGTTTACTCTCGGAGTGTCACAATAATATTTTCAAAAGGATACACTTGTGCATGCCAAACTGGCATGAGCCTACACATCGAAGACATGAATTGAAAATTCCGCAGAAACAATTTGAGCTGAAAATGCGGTTTCTCTGCACTTTCCTTGCTTTATTACTTCCAAACCGCAGTTACTACCTTTCGCTCCCTGCGCCCATGTTTACAAACTTTCCCTATTCTTTCAATGGGGTGACAGACTAGGTTGGTTCATATCCAGAATTGAGGTGCATACACACCTATCTCAATCTAATGGGGTGCCATACAGCAATTTCAAGCTCGGGGTAACCCATCCCTGTCTGGTATTCTAACCAGTGACTTTTAGTTCTCGAAATTCCGACATTTGCGTTCTAGGTCAATAGCCGTTTCGGAACTCTAGTTTTCCACCGTCGCAGTTGGTCTCCTAGGAACTTTCATTGCAAACGCAACCAAGATGCCTCTAAGAGGGACTGGTTTTTCTTGAAGGAGCACTTTGATTGCATTCCTGCTTGAAGCAAGCCTAATCTGAGGCTTGAGGTAGAGGCACACCCATACTTCGGAGTAGTGACAAGGCCTGAAGAGGTACATCGGAGTACCAAATCAACGGATTTGCTAAGGTAAAACACACCCAGATGCTTACGATGTGTTCCCTCTTTTCTTTTGCTTTGCAGTCCGGAACCTATATTAGCTTCAGATGATTTGATTTTACTGTTTCTCACGAATGACCTGGGTTGAACCCTGCAGTTTTTTGAAAGAACAAATTCCCTTTTTGTGCACAAATGTGGAGAATGGCACAGCACTCTGAGCACACACAAATCATTTTTGAAAATGAGAAAATGAAGTTCCGACCAAGGTATTGAGCCTACACTGAAAACAGCGAAAAGACTCCAACAACGAAAAACAAAAGGTCAAATAACTAACAATCGAGACACGCTCGACGACTCAAAAATCCAGAATCAAAAGCAAACAAAAAAGAGAACCGACACATCCGACGGTTACAAAAGACGAAGAGACCTCTCACGCACGAGAGCCAGTTTCTCTGGGTATTGTTTCTCACCCTTCTTATTTGTGATTCTCAGCATCACTTCGGCCCTCAGGCTCAATTTTTTCACTCAAATCCTTTTGCTCATTTTTCTCTCACTTACACCTCCTCTTCTTTAATCTCTCATTTTATATCCTCCCTGGATGGTTGATGGATAATTTGAGATCAGTAGGGTTCGTGCCCAGCACTGTTACTCACAGCTATTTTCCCGTGACGTTTAGTCGATGTTCCGGATGAGGGAGTGGAGTATTTGATCCATTCCGATTCGTGCTTCGCACTTGTTTTAAATACCTCGTTGTTGGAGAAGTGAGAGCTTTGTTTTTTGCGGTCAGCTTCAGTGGTGCCCTTTCTTGGCAGGTACAATGCCCCTCTTGGGCGAAATGCATTGACAATGGGGGAAAGACAGGACACCTGACTCTGTGCCCTAGTTATCATTTTGACCATTTTTTTGTTTTTGCTTCTACTAAAACAGTTTTGACC
>NW_021032496.1:0-13716 GCF_004153795.1 Camellia sinensis | reverse complement strand
TACAGACTAAAGGATTAGGATAAAAAGGAATTCAATCAGGAGCTGTCTGACCATCCTCATGTGGGTCTACAGAGTGTTTCGGACAACACAATGATTTTGAGGTTTGAAAGTTTTCATTACAAGATTCTTAAAAGACATGTATTTTATACAGTAATAGTGCATATAAAATGAGTCACC
The DNA here is from genome assembly GCF_004153795.1 of Camellia sinensis. Classification (NCBI taxonomy): domain Eukaryota; kingdom Viridiplantae; phylum Streptophyta; class Magnoliopsida; order Ericales; family Theaceae; genus Camellia; species Camellia sinensis. The sequence continues at coordinate 13,539 of NW_021032496.1, read as the reverse complement.
ATTGGACCTGGTGCAAGCATGGTAAAATTACTTGACTTGGATTTAGGGTTTGATGATATTGCAGATGGTCTTTAACTATTAGTGGAAGAACTTGGCTAGGATGATAAAAGCCTTGTTGCTCCGCTGAGCAGTATATTTCTCGATTTGTTATTATTGCAATCAGTTTTATTCTTATGTCCTATTCTTAGTTGAGCCCTGGATTTTTTTATTTGGCAGGTTATGATCATCCGAATATATCAATATTTTAGTGAGCCTTTGGAGGCCATTGGTCATTATAAAAGATGATGAGGCATATTGTAGCTATTAGACTTCCAAAACAGTCAGGCAGAATTAACAAGACTAGGATATGTCAATTTGAACTTAGAAAATGCAGTTGATCTTTTTTTGAAACCATAGCAATAGATTTCACTGGGTTAGTTTCAAAAAACATTGCATATTTTATTTTTTGACTTGATTTATTATGATTGGCAATGCAAAAGTTGATTGTTTGATTTTTAACTTGTGAGAGAGAATTAGATTTGTTGGTTGTTTCAAAAGATTAGAACCCACATGCAATGAAAACCATTGTCGTGAATCAAATGTACCTCAATGCTACGTTATATTTTGGAGCTATTATATATATATATATAATATATATATTTGCATTTAGTGATACTGATTATATGGTATTCTTGCCAGTCTTTTGGCCATCTTATGTATCCGTGTTGCTTTATCACAAAGATCACTCAACTCTTTGAAAGTTCTGATTTGTTAGAGGCATTTTACTAATTTGGGTTTAATAAATTAAAATATTTAATATGAAGTTTAGATGTAATTGTATAATATATTTTAATGTTTTTTTTTTCTCTTGGTCTATTTTCTTTTGCAGATTGGTTTTGAGGATGTTTGGAAGTATACTTGCAAATGAAGCATTCAACTTGTCTGAATTTTGTTTTCCTGAACTGATACTAGTTGTAGTTGCCAAATCAAGACTTTGAGTGTTGATTTTTTTTTGTTGGATTCCATGGTTAGTTTATTTTGGGTTTTGCTTTGGTGGTTCTTTTGTTATACTTAATTTGGTTATATTATTAAAGTTGTTTGATGGATATATTTGATTTATGAATATATTTGTTTATTGATTTTTTTTGTGGAGTGATGTATTAATAGCTAGTGGTTTTTTACAATTAAAAGACTATTGGGATATGAGCAGGATATTTGGTGAAATAATAATTTGAAATTTGAAAATTGAAAAATAAACATATGGACAGGTTTAGTGACGAATTTGTTTCATCATTTGACTTGTTATTATGACAAAGTGATTTTCATCATTAATAAACATTTTTTCGTGACAATTTATTGCAGGCATAATATGGAAGTTTTCATTGATTTTGTTGTTTTGGTGACGAAATATTTCGTCACGTTATATAAATATATTTGCAACGAAATATATTTCGTCACCCATGTATGACTTATGGAGACGAAAAATTTTCGTCACTTTACATCTTACTGTGACGAAATTATTTCCTCATTCAATGATCAACATTCGTGACAAATTTATTCGTCAACTAAAATTATAAATATTGGTTTGAATAATTATTTGTGACGAAAATTGAAAATTTTTGGCGACAAAATCTTGTTTTATTGGTGACAAAAAATTTCGTCACTGAACTAATTTCATGGTGACGAAATTATTTTTCGTTCATGGTGGTTTTTTAGTGACAAACATTCAATGCGAAGCTGGTGACGAAAATATTTCCGTCAAAAATATCTATAGTTGACGAAATTAGCTCTTTCGAGACAAAAAAATTTCGTCATTCAAGACCCAACTTGTGTAGTGTTTAATCCTTGTTAATGGGTTCTCCATCTTCAGAATTTTGTCCAAAGAAGAGGCTGAGACAAGGTTGATCCCCTTTCACCTTTACTATTTAATATTGTTGTTGAAGGACTTAACTTCCTACTAAACTAGAGCGAGTTGGATTAATTAGAGGGTGAAGGTTGGGGTCAATGATGATTGTATATCTCATTTGAATTGCTAAAACGACACCATCATCTTCTGTGAGGCAAATTGGGTTTGAAATTCTTACCATAAAGAGAATTCTATAGATTCTTTGAGTTGATGTCTGGTCTAAAAATAAATTTCCATTAAAGTTGTGTCTATGGGGTAGGCGTGGAAGAGGAGCTCATTGGTGATTTTGTAGCTCGACTACATTGTCAGTCTAGCAAATTACCTTTCAAGTACTAAGGTTTTTCCATTGGGGGCTAGTCCAAGGAGATTGAAGACTTGGAAACTTGTTGTTGAAAAGTTCAAGTCCAGATTAGCAGGGGAAAAGGCAGTTGCTATCATTTTGGTGGTAGACTGACTCTCACTAAATCAGTTGCCTATCAAGTCTGCCTGTGTATTTACTTGTCTTTGTTTAAAATGTTGGAAGGTGTGGCAAAGATTATTGATAAGGTTCAAGCTGCTTTTCTTTGGGGAGTTCAGATTTTAAAAAGGAAATTACATTTGGTGAAATGGAAGACGTTACTAAAAGTAAGAACCAAGGCAGGCTGGGCGTAAAGAGGATTAAGGATGTAATGAATGTATGCTATCTCAGTGGTGGAGGAGTTTGCAAATGAAGATAAGGCCTTATAGAAAAAGGTAATATGTTCAAATACCTGATGCCTGGTGGTAAATGGTTTCCCGTTTCTAGATAACTCAATCAGAGTATCAAGGTTTGGGGGGACATTCTTCGGTGTAGCAGCTTCAATCCCCAGCTCAAGCAATTTTATTTTTTCAAATGTGGAATTTTCTATTGGTGATATGACTAGAATCGGGTTTTGGGTTGATAAGTGGATGGGTAATCAATGTGTCAAAGGATCTTACCCAAGGTTGTTTCATTTGGTTACAAACAAAGATGTTTCATTGCGAGGGATGAGATCAAAGGGGAAACTATGTGGAGTGGAGTTTTTAGCTTAGAGGGCCTTTAAGGGAATTGGGAGAGGCTTGAGGTTGGGTGAACTTATTGCCACACTAAACACAACTCAATTTTGTGTTGAATGTTTGTTGATGATTGCCTTAAATGGAAAGCACTGCCTTCAGGTCAGTTTAGCGTGGCTTCAGTATACAATCGGCAGAAGATTGGAGCTGTCAATGAACCTTTGTGTATTATTTGGAAAAAAATTTCTCCTCTGAAAGCACAATTTTTTGGATGGCTAGCATGGAAGGGTAGAATTAAATCATCAGATTTTTTTACAAAGAATTGGTGTGATTCGTGAGGATACTAGTACTCTCTGTGTGTTTTGTAACTCTGAAGGAGAGTCTTTGAATCATGTGATGCTATGGTGCCCAGCGGTGTGGAGATTATGGTCAAATATTGTAATTTGGTGAGGCTTCCAGTGGGCAATGCCTAGTTCAGTTGAGGGGTTGCTGTGTTGGTGAGCTGGGTTTCAGTTTAAGAAATTTTATTGGATGATGTGGAAATCTATTCCTAATGCCATTATGTGTTTCTTATGGAAAGCAAGAAATGAATGTGTATTTGATGGGGTTCAGCCCCATCTAGATGAGCTATGTGAGCTACTTAAAAAGTTAGGTTGGTCTTATGCAGTGGCAGAGTCAGAAAATTGAGTTAGAGGGGACACTATTAATTATAATTTTTTATTTTAAAAAAATCATGATGAACATTAAGATAATAATAATTTTATGAGCTAAATTTAAGCATAAAAAATTACATATTCATTATTATAAATAGGAACAAATTAAAATTCTATAATAGTGTAAAATAGCTCGGTGCGGGAAGGTGATGTAAGTTTGTAATTTTAACACAAAATTATAGATTAAAATTTTTAATTTTAAAAAATAAAAACACATCGTTTATAGCACAAATTATTATAAAATCTATTTAATTTTTATTTGATAGAAAAATATTAAAGATATGACATTGCTTATAAATGATGTGTTTCGAATGAAAATTATTAAACAGTCTTAGAACACCATATAACATTGCCTACGTAATGCTCAAAGTATGAGAAATCACAAATCACACTAAGCAGTTTGTCAATTGATTGAAAATAATGAGTTCATTATATCAAATCTATAAGATTTTTCGCAATACTATTGGTTTAAACTATTACATAAATAATACCAGATAGTGCTTTCAAAGTATCAAATAATTACTTGTCGTGAACAATACAATAAATCCTTAACCAAAAAACATGTTAAGAAAAATATATATACATTTTATATATGACAACAAGACACATACACCCAAAAATAAAAAAAGTAAATCTCAAAACTAAGGGGGGCACGTGACCCCCCTCGTCCTTCCTTTCCTCGACCCCTGGTCTTATGGTCGAGATCTCACTACTTTAAGTGTGAGTATTCAGTTCTTGACCTTGTTAACAATCTACAGCAAATCAGGGGTCCTGTTTTCTGCTGAGATGCTGTTGTTGTTTTGTTGGTAAGATGTTGTTGTTCTTGTTACTGAGATGCTGCTGTGATGTTGCTGCTGGTGCTCAGATGCTGCTGTGATATTGTTGATACTGTTGTGATATTGTTGCTGTGTTGCTGTTTGATGGTTACCAGTGTTGTTGCTGTTTGTTAGGGTGCCGAACTTATGTCCATCCTGTAACAAATCAGATATTAATGGGACGTGTCACTAAATGCAAATTTAGGCAGCTGTTGGGGTTTTGGCTGTAAGGGTATGGAGGGGGTATTCTATTGTATTGCTCATCTGATAGAGTGCATAGGGCAGCAGGGGGCAGTTTATCTGGTTTGTTTTTGCAGGTAGTCAACTTGGTCCTGCTGCAATATTGATGATGTATTTGTAGTATGTTTTATCACTACAGGAAATGCCACTTTTGGCGACCAAAATATTGGTCGCCAAAAGCCCCATTTTTGGTCGCCGAAACAATTAGCGACTAAAATATTTTGTCGCCAAACTAGTCGCCTATACGCTGTCGGCGATAGTATTGGCGACTAAACTATTTTTGGTCGCTGAAAGTGAACGTTTTGGCTACTAAACTCTGGTTAGTCGGCAAAGGTTATCTTTTGGCGACTAAAATATTAGTCGCCAAAAGTGAACATTCGGCTACCAAACTCTGAGTAGTCGGGAAAGGGTATGTTTTGGCGACTAAATATTTAATCGCCAAAAGTGTTGAAATAAAATAAATTAAATTTTCAACGACTAAAATTTTTGTCGGGAATAAGTTTTAGTGACAACATTACTACATGTAGGGACTAACCGAATTTGAGTCGCCACAAATATTAATAAGTATCATTATGCATTTGTATTCTAACACTTATTGGCCTGCTAACATTTAGGTCACTAAAAGTTCTACCGGTTAGGGATGGTGACTATTCGTGACACCCGCAGGCATGACAACACCTTTGAGCTGGCTGGACGGTAGCCACAAGCCTATAAGATCATTTCTTACTTTTTGCACGCAAAAGTTTTAGTCGCCAAATTCGGACTACCCAATTTATTCCCTATAACTCAACTGTACGACTAAAATTATAATATACTAAGGATACCAAATAGACACTATTTCCTCATTCTCAAAATCTTTCTTATAGTTTTAGGCAAGTCTTATTGGTGGCAAACGTTTATTAGTTTATGTTTTTGCTACTAAATTTATCCTTAGTAGCCAATAACTGTTTGGATTACTACTTGTATCGTGGCTACCACCAGGACATTGGTGTGTTGCCCAATACATTTCATTCGTGTTATTTTCTCTTTAATAAACGGAGATAATTTTAAGAATCATGTATTTTGCACTTTATTTTACGATCAGTAACCTCACGATGGTAAAACTCAATAAGTATCTCCACTAACTACCTAAAATTTATTATCAAACCATTAAAGCATTCAAATATACATGACATACCATGATTTAATAACATACATAAACTTGAATAACTAACGTCAATAATTTTTAAATTCACTGTAAACATTTTTGAATACTTCTTTACATTTGTATATACAGCAATGGATTGTATTATGTCGGTAACACAACACTACCAGAGAAAAATCAGACCAGCCCGGTACAAACGGAAGGAGTATTAGTGAATTTGAAGCGCTTTATTACGTCCGTATACACCAGAGCAAGAGAGATTTAGTCATTCTGTCGAGCTCTGCTCCCAGATTTCACGCACCCATCGTTGTTATTGTCAGCGCTTGGTTCTCCTGCATAAAGCAACCATTGCTCGCCTTCTGAATTGTGCAGTAGTTTTGTGCATTTGGACGAGGTAGGCCATTCGACTGAATTTTGTACGATAACAAGATGGGAGCTCCCCTGCATTCTGGGCCTCTGGGTTTGTGGGGTATTGGTATCACCGACAAAATGCCTGCTCATTCTCAGAAAATGGGATCAACAAGAATTCAAAAACAACCAGTCAATACTCTGAACTTAGTGCCAGTAGCTTTGGTGGACTCAATAAACATTTCCCTTATGAAAGTCCATCGATAATATCTTTATTTTAGGTATGGTAGAGAGTCATGCTTGAAGAACTTGAATCAACTGCTGAGTTTTTATGATTAACATTGCCGTTCCAGTTTTGCGCTCATTAGGTTCACTAATTGAGGGTAGATGATTGCACATTGCTCGATTCGAAAGTGTATTTAAATCCATATGAACATCCAATCGACGTAAGAACACAGAACTGTGCACCCTTAGAGCTCTGTCTAGGTTATACGATACTATGAGCCTTTTACACTCATTTAATTGATTAAAGTGGTCTTTCTTCGCCTTCTCCGATAAGATTTGTGTGCACACTAAATCCAAGCGGTATTTGTCTTTGATTTGCATGGCGAGTTGCCACATTGTGGCTTCAATTAGGATCATGCTTTAACCTCTTATACGAGTATTGATTTGTTTAAAAAGAAAAGTAAAAGTTCTGTTAAATTAAAGTGGCGTAGAATTAGGTATGGCACACAATCAACAATATTCATCAATGACCCATGCTCTACAATTATATTTATCTGTGGTATTTTAATTTAGAATGATTTCTCCACATATTTCGTCTTAGATTATTCTCCCCCAGTACACGTTAGAGAGAAAGTGGAACCTTATATAATATACGATAAAACTAATAGCACAATGAGGCCAATTGAGAGTATGTTCTATTGTGATTCGTCTTTGAGAACTACTACTGCAATTTTGACTTTTCAGGCTAGTACGCGCTTTTTTCTCAAGGAATATCAATCACACAACACGAGTCTGTCATTAACTCCACGTTCATTAAATTTCTGTGTGCACTCTGATTAATGCCTTCTTATGATACTCTCTTTTCAAGCAATATGTAGACCGGTGTACAGCGTTCAGTTTACTGCTATTCACTAGATCATTCGAAACTGTTCTATGTACAATCAAAATCAAAGGGTTGATTTTTTACTATGAGCAATATCATCTGACATTCCTAGCAATAGATATTTTGACCATATATTCAAGTTCGCTTTGTGTGTGATGTTGAGACCTTGCAAGACAAAGACAGACGGGCAACAATTCAATCGTTGTAGGTTCTTCTATCACATTATTAGGCCAAAACATTACAAGTATACATGCATAAAATAATGGACAACAATTTTTCACAAAATTATAATAACAAAATATATTAATGATTCCTTCATGCTTTAATATCATGATCGCTGGTAGAGGCCATCAACAGACAATTCATTCACTTCAAGGACTATATTGGTTTAAATTGATATCTAATCAGAAATAGAACTGTTTAATCCAATTCTTATTCAGTTTTTTTTCTACATTAAATCATTCAAGTGTTTCTGACCTTTTCTAAAGTAGAAAGAAGTTTTGGACATGCCTAGAGAAATGAGTGGCAATGGCTTTTATCTTATATAATAAAAATTGGGCAAATTCTTAAAAAATAAAAATAAAAATCAAATAAATAAATAAAGTATTCTATGTCATCTACAATCTAGAAGGATATACTGCATTGGTAGTTCGTACTGATTTATAGATCCTTCTAATGTAGCTTACCATCTCGCATAGTTGATTGGAACAGTGGGTAGGACTCTGATTCTGGCGAGGAATCAGCGTGGATTAGGCTAGTTAGGTTTAAAGTGTGGTGCTCTGCGCCCGATAGAACATATCGTGAAGAATTTGAACTTGTAGGTAGAGATTGTGTAAGGAAAGTCCTGGAACTCAAAAGGGTCTGTTAGAGCTGGGATGAGGGTTTACAAGAGGCTGAGAGAGATTTGGGAAAAAGAAGAGGTTGCTAAGACTTGGTGTAATTCGAGCTGCCTGAACGCAATGCCTTATGGTCTGTTCTTCAAAAGATGTACACGCGATGGAGCGTATTTCACGAAGGTGATTGATGGAGAACCAATTCTGAGGTGCAGTTCAGTGTAACTTGCTCAATGTAGACAGAGATGCGTGGTGCAAACACATATACAACCAATATTTGAGTTATTGCCAACATGATGTGGATATGTATCCTCCGCTAGAGCTAAATCCATTGTGTGGTTAGCTTGGCGAATAGGCAGCCAAGCTCAACATCTCACTTTTTTACAACAGTATTGGCTGTGAGTCGAACGCAATGCTAACACAACCTCAGTGTGGAGTGTTTTGTAAAGCAATTATCAATCATCGATTGCTTCAATGTTCACCAGAATCATTCAATCGGATGATACAATACGTTTTGCTTGATTGTGAAAGAAAGAGTAACCCACAAGAAATAAAAGATGAATCACAACATATTCATGAATATCCAATCCTTGTGCTCCTTAAATAAATAATAAAATATACAAACAACAATAAACACATCGTAGATCGCATTCAAAAGAAGTAGAAAAATTAAATCTATAAAGAACACATACTATCTCTCTTTGTTTTATAGTAGAACGCGAACGCGCAATGTGCGCAGTAGACAGTATTACCCTTAGTCTCTTTTATGCGTAGTCGGTCCACAGCTTACTACCGAGGTCATTATATTTTCCACCCCCCAACTTTGCGGGCCGAGGAGCCAAAAAGGGGGCAGAAATTCCCAATAGAGAGAGTTTTTTGCAAACGCCCCCGAGCACAAATGAAGGTACATGTGAGAGTGTCTCGAATGATAGTTATGTAAACATTTCAGTGAGCTGTACAACTTCAACGCAACTAATGGGACATGGTGTGATCGCTATTAGAACGGCAGCATACGTAGATTGGTCCTCATAAGAGCAACAACACAACAAATAACTATATCCATGTACCACACGTTCCTCTCAAGATATTCGCAGGGTAAAAACAAGTGACTTCTGGATTGCGAGTGTATCGCCCACACCCATAGTACCTGGTGAACAGAGCCTCATCCAGGGCGAGCCTTCAAATCATCCTTGGATGTTCTCCATTTCTCGACCCCAGAAAGAACCTAAAACAAAAACTGCGCCCAACGGAATATCAGTTTGCCAGTTGTGATAGACTATATTTAGACTCGCAACAGCCTGCAGACACAAAAAGTATATAGCATGACTTCATCTTTGCTATTACGCAGAGAAACTATACAGATGAGCAGAAAGATTAATATGATTTGAGGCCGAACAGTGTAAATACTTACAACATAATCATCAATTTTGCACTCCATGAGCGACAATGGACTCCGGATCTCGGTGTGAATTTGGTAACAGGTAAAGATGAGTTGCTATTACATCTCATTTTTTAGAGGACGGATGAGAAAGTTTTGAAGAGAGAACCAGTCCTTCGAAAGTGTCAAAGCTTCTCCCATTTGTCTGCTCGCTCATCTCGCGATAATAGGCGCGATGACGTCTAGGATATGCAGCCTCTCAATCTTCTGAAGTGTATTACCGGAATTTAGAGCTTAGTTGCTCTTTGAAGAAGACATCTTTTCATGGATATTTAAGGCCCTAGTTGACAAGGGACTTGGGGAATAATTGAATCTGGGGAAGCTAATAGGAGTGACCCAGGTTACGCTCGCCGAAAAGAGACTTAACATACTAGTCTTTTGGGACGCATCTCTCGAGTATTGCGTGTCAGGACGGATATGTGTGTAGTTCGGACAAAATCCTCCAAGGCTCTGTTCGACAAGTCAGACACGCATCACGTATATGTTCTTGAGGGTTATCTCTAAGGCATAGTTTTGGCGCCTACTTACTGTTGAAGCATCTGGGTTGTTGCACATGACTTTAATCGTCTATACACTAGAGGACATACCCTCTTCCCACACTCGCGTGTAACGAGCATATACATTGCTGAATATGGAGAGGGCAACTAGCGTTTGGTTAGACGCAGTTGAAGAGAGTCGAGACAAAGAGCACGCGAAATTAAAGAACGGAGGCTTTAAATACACTATACCCTCCAGCCTGATTGAAGCAAAATATTTTAAATTTGGGTAGATCTCAATGTCAAATCTCGTCTTTTATATAGTCGGTAAAATATTACAACTAAATACCATTATCTAAAAAGATAAATAAAAGTAAGACAAGCTGATATTAAAATATATGTTCTATACAATCAAGATAGGTCATAAAGTACATAAAAAAATTCACTAATATAAAAAAAAGGCAACAATTAAATTATCTTACAATATTTGTCCTTAATATTTTATGTACTGCAAAAATATAACTATATATTTTCAAATATTTATATTCTTATAGTTCTTATATTCTATACTCGCAACTATATCTAGCATATATATAAAATAATAATAATAATCAAGAAAGGAAAGAAAGAACAGGGAAATTCAAAAGAAAGGACAAAGGAAGGAACTTTCTTTGCAAAACAACTTATCTGAGCACAACTTACAGACGCCGGTGTTTTATTATTCTGTTTTGCGAAGTCCTCGCAATGAACAATAAACTAGGCAACTAATCTACACCATTGCATATACTGCCATATGATTTCTGCGGGGTTAGATAAAGGACAGATAAGAGGAGGAATGTCAGTAGATGTCAAGAGTGGAGTTTATTGAATTATTCATTCAGTTGTGAACTGAGCAGTCAGTACATCATTATTACTTCCAAACCCTCAAGAGCCATCTTCGCAGTCAATAATCCACGTCACCGGACGCAACTAACATTGAGAAAGTAGAATATAGCACAGCCCCCAGCTTAGCCTCGCATGTGGTATTCATTTTGAGCCTTAAATTGCGCATTACTGATTACTAAATCCCTCAAAATTGCTAAAATAGAATATACCAAAATAACTCTGTCAACGCAATAATATCTAATTAAGTGATACTTATTTTGTATTTTTAGAAAATCAAAATATTTTTCTTCTACTAACAAATATACATTTCACTTGAACTGGTCAACGGTTAGACAGTCTAAACAACGAGTAAACAAACTTTGCTTGTCACAACTACAGTTTAAAAAAGTTTCGACCAACTCACTTAATCTGAATTAAATCACCCCAATTAAGAAAATTTTAAAACCTCTAGAACATAATATCAATTAAGTTTTAAAGTAACGCAAATTATTATACGTGCACTAAGATCAGGCATAACGCTTGAGTTTGACATCTTATTTTTTTTTGAAAATTGAAATATGGATATTTGTCATATTTTTTGTTTTATGAATTTTTTTAAAATTATTAAGTGCTTTCTTATACTTTTTATAAATCGCATCTTCTGTAGATGATTCTTGCTCAAAAGAAAATATACTTTAAAGACATTAAAAGAAAAGACACCGAGAAACATAGTGGTGGTAACGTAAGTAGTAGCAGCTAGTAGTAATGGTGATAGTCAGTGAGCAGTAGTAGTAGTGGTGATGTAGATGGTGGCGAATAGTAGTTAGTCACGATCGATGCGATCGTAGAGGTGAAGCCCCGATTTACTAACCAGTAGAAGTAATAGGGTGCGCTGGAATTGGTGATAGCTGAGCAAATAGCGGCTAGAAGGTGATAGAAAAGGAAGTAACATAGGGGTGGTCAAGCTAGAGGGAGAAGATGCATTTATGACGAGAGAGAACACAAATGAAGGGGAGGAAGAGTGATGACAGGACGAACAAAGATCAGATTATGAGAGGCCGACAAAGCATTCGACGCTGAGAGAGATGAAAGAGGAAAGGACGGATTTGCGAATAACGAAGAACAGAGAGGATGAAAAGAGATGAAAGAAGCAGATAGATGAGTGAGAGACATCGAGATGAGAGAGAGTGAGCAATGTGACACTATGGGAGAGAGAGATAAACAGACAGATAGACACTATGAAGAAAGAGAGAGAGGAAGGTGAGGACAGACAACAGACACGAGAGAGAAAAGAAAGAGAGAAGTGGAGGTAGCCATGAGTTCAGAGAAGGAGAGATAAAGAGAGAAAGCGATATCAGAAGCAGAGAGACAAATTCGACAGGAGGAGACTAGAGATGTAAATGAGATACAGCAGAACATAATAGAGAGAAACTTGGACGATGTAGCAACAAGCGATGAAGAACAGCCTAATTATAGACACAAGAGTACGAAAAGAGAAGATCGAACGAGAAGGCAACAGAAAATAGAAGACAATAAAGAGAAGACAATAGAAGAAGATAAAGAGCAAGAAGATGACGAAAGACACACAGACACACTAGACAAACAAGACAGAGGAAAGAAGGAAGGATCGAGTGAAAGAGAATACAAAATAGAGTGATGAGTACCTATATGGAATTGGCATTTGCCAGTAGTGGAAATGTTAGCGAAAGAAGACTCGGGTGTAGAGAGAGAGAGATGAGTGAGAGAGGATGCAGACATCGAATAAGAGAAAAGAGATGGATAGATAAGAGAAGAGACAGAGTGATGAGCGAGAAAGAGAAAAAGGGTCGCTAAAAGTGGCTTTTTGTAGTGGATGCGATTAAATCGAAGGGGCTCTAGATAAAGCTTTAAGAAGACAGCATCAGATTTCAAACTCTTTGCAAAAGATCCTCTAGTTCAAATCAATCTTATTTAATATTTGTTTAAACTACATTTAAAATATTTTTAGAGACTATTTAATTTTAGGATCCGTCAATTCGCAGCTACAATGGTGACCGAAGACAGATAAAGCAAGCAGACGAGCAGAGCACAGAGCCAATAGTGCCTCACGAGAAGAGAAATAGACAAATGGGGTTTGCTAAAAGGTATTATTACTATATAGTCGATCTCAATAAATCGAGAGGAGCTCGATAAATAGAGAAGATGGAGTAAGAGAGTGAGCAAGACACGAAGCACTAGCTAGCAGCAGAAACTAGGACAAACGTAGACAGTAGACGAGAGAGATAGAGATAGAGTCGATACTAGTGAGTGTGGAGGAGAGCCAACACAGCGCGAAAGAGAGTTAGACCAGAGAAAGAGATGAGAGGAAAGAGAACCCGACGCAGAGCGACGAGATGAAGAGATAGAAAGAGAGAGAAAAAACAAAGATGCAGCGCCCGAGATAGACAAAAAGAGGAGAGACGAGACATATAGAGAGACGAAATATTCTGGTTGACTATTTTTGCGAGTCAAAGAAAAAACTTAGATCAGGCTATGTTAACATTAATATTTTTAATTTATTTTTGTTTATACTTTTTACATTTATTAGAGTTTATATGACTCAGTTTGTGAAAAAAAATTTACAAAAATTTAGAAATCAATTAGAGAAGTATAAATTCAAGCATCAGTTCTTACAAATCAGATTTA
>NW_021032493.1:0-12033 GCF_004153795.1 Camellia sinensis | reverse complement strand
TTGATGATTGAATGAACAATGAAACGCTATTGAGGGTATTTATTTTATTGATCATATAACCGAATATAGCCTTCGGGCCACAAGGGGCCAAAATGCTTTGTGGTCCTGAGGACCGAAATGTTTTAAGAACCATAAGGGTCGTTGTATGTATATGGCGAGTCCCAGGACGAAACATTTTGAAACAAGAATTGAAGTGCTTACGATGACATGAGTTATGTTTCCTATGGTTGTGTTTTGGGGTAACGGCCGTCACCATCTAAAAGCGCGAGGTAACGCGACCCTAAGGCTATTGTAGTGGTTCGTATGATGGACACGAGATCCTTAATGTATTGAAAAGTTGTATTTTTGTTACTTTCATTATTCAAATGTATTTTGTTTTTTCTAACTTATGAGGATTCCTTGGAAAAATCTTGATAACGTTTATGAAAATTAATTTCACTTTTTTATTTTTAATTTTGTATAATTTTTCAGTCGAAAATTAAGCTCTTATGTTTATCATCTTTATTTTGAAACCCAATTGGAAGGAGACAAGTTTTATAACTCCATGGTTATTGCGTATACTCATTTGAGCTTATAGCTCACTTCTTTTTAAATATTTTTTTTTTCAGATTCCATATGACTTTTGTGTGGCTCGCCTCAACTTGGAAGACTAGAATTTTTTTTGAAGGATCAAAGGTGGGCATCTTGTAGTTGAGGTTTTGCTAGGGTCATTTCTAGGATGTAAGTTACTTTTTTTTTTTAATGAAGGAGGTTTGATTGTAAATAATGGTCATGAAGTTAGATTGTATTGATGGATCGTGAATAGTATGTATTATTTTTGGGGAGGAAATGCTTGGGAACTATCTTATAGCATGATAAATAACTTTTGTTCTTTGAATAGATCATCCATTACATTTGGGCAATTGAAAGGTCTTATGCAGCTTTTGTGATGCGGGTGGATGTGATTGTAAGGATTATACAGGAATTGTGGTTAAAGGTGCTATAGCGTTGAGTGCACCCTCTTGGCGGTTGGTTTGGTTTTGCCTTGCCAAGATTGGGTCGTTTACATTTTTGGTATCAGAACATTAGGTTATGAATCTGTAGACTAGTTACTTTTAGAATTAAAAGTTGAATAGGGTATGTAGCTTTAGTAATTCATTAGTGATTGATGTTTAATAGCGATCCAGTATTCTAAGTTTTAATTGTCTTGTTATCAGGCGCGATGGGCAAGGCAAAAAGTTTCATAAGAGTCGCCCCTTATGAAGTACTTGAGGCTTGAGCGAGAGCCAATCTTTAGATGTTGGAAATGAAGTTCCACCTCGGGTTCAGGAAGAAAGAGATGAACATGAATCGCATAATGAGCAAAACTCAACGAGTCAAGTGCCAATCCAGAAGTGGAACATTCAATAGAGTTGACCACCAAGGGCTAACGCAGCTCAAGATTTTTAGACCCTAGTGTGACAGCGCCTTTTAGAGTCAGTGGCTAGCCTAACGGAGAGGCAAACTCGCATCCTTGAACAATGATAATGCGCACAGGTCTAGGCCAATTTGTGCAACGTATAAGAGAACCGCCTCACCGCCAATTTGAGAGTTCAAGAAGTGGGGGCTCCATCATTTCTGGAGCGCCCAATCCTTTATGGAAGCAGAGCTGGTTAAGGAGGGATAGACAGGATTTTTCGGTGATGGAAATTATCCAGTCGAGCAGCGAGTTGCGCTTGCTAGCTTTTTATGCTGTGTAGAGGAGGCTAATATTGTTGGGAGGCCACGCCAACGCCTACTTACGGCAGGTGGCACCGAAGCGATCTGACCTGGGAAAACCAATCACTAAGGTTTTCAATGACATAGTACTTTCCAGCTACCTATCGGTATGAAAAAGAGAGGAGAGTTCCTTTGGCCTAAGAGCAAGGATTTGACTGTAGTCTCAGTATGAAGGCTAAGTTCATGTTTCTTTATCTCTTTTTCCCCCTTCGTTGTGGATAATGAGGAGGTCAAAATGTCGTTCGTTTTACAGATGGGTTGATTTGGACATCAAACTCGTATCCGAGTATTGGGAATAACTAACTATTCGACCTTGGTTGATAAAGCCCTTAACAGCTGAGAAAGAGTATAGAAATGAAGTTAGTGGACAACAGAAGAAGCGCCACCTTTAGTTTCATTCCCATCATGAGAACACATCTAATTTGACCGTCATAAGAGAGGTGGTCACTGGTTATGGTTCATCAAGAGCTCTTAGTGCATTTATCAAAAAATTACGAGACCATCCCCACCCCAAACCCAAAGCATTTCTAATCAGCGCCATGGACAGTCTAGTGGACATTCATCTCAGTTTACTCGAAGTGTTTGCAAGCAATGTGGACGAGCACATACAGGCGTTTGTCAATGCTGGACCGAACTTGTGTTTCGTTGTGGCCATAAGGTCATTGTGGTGGAAAGATTGCACAGTTCCTAAAATACTTAATTGGGAGAACACGAAGCTTCTTCAATTGTGGACAAACCCGGACATTTGGCTAAGGATTGCACCACGACCGCTTCATCTGCTAGTACTGGAGTTGGTTTAAATTAGAATTTCAGTGTTGGCCGAGGGGTCCGAGCCGAGGGGAGAGGTCAAGTTGGGACTAGCGATTTGCAGCAAAATAAAGGCAGGTTTCAATCCAATAGACAAACCTCGCAAGGAAGAGTCTTTTTCTATTACTCAGCGGGATGCTCAGGTAATCTGATCGTGACAAGCTATTATTTATGTGTTCAGTAGGGAGGCGCATTGTACTTATTGATCCGGGTTCTACACATTCTTTTGTATCTCTATCATTTTCTTGCATACTGATAAACCTATTGAACCTCTAGGACTATTGTTTATCCATTACTACTCCTATTGGGGATTGTGTTATAATTGAGGAGGTATTATTGTGCGTTGTGTATTACATTGGGAGATAAGGAAATGGTTAGCGAATTTATTACACTTTAAAAGATGCTTGATTTTGATTTGATTTTGGGAATGGATTGGTTGGCTTCTTACCATGCTTTCGCGTGGATTGTTATAGAAAGAGGTAGTATTTTCCAATTTGGGGAACCTGAATTTAGATTTTTGTGGAGATCGATATGCGTCCCCATCTTATTTATTCTGTATTACCGCTAGAAAAGATGCTTAAGAAGGGTGCCAAAGGATACTTAGCTTATGTGGTTGGACTCTGAATTGAGTGGGTCCAAAACTGGAGGATACCAATTGTGTGTGACTTCGTAGATGTTTTTCCCGATGAACTACCTGGAATACCCCAGATCGAGAAATTGAGTTTGTATTGACTTAATTCCTTGAAACTGCCCCAATTCTAGTGCACCTTACTGTTGCCAACGGAAACTTAAGAGCTTTAAGAAAGCAATTGGCAAGAGTATTGGATAAAGGCTTCATTTAGCGCCAAGTGTCTCGCCTTGGACACTTGTGTTATTTGTGCAGAATAAAAGATGGCACCGTTGAGATTGTGACATGCACTATCGGCAGTTGGAATAAGGGCCACGGGCGTAATAAATATCCCTTTGCCTTCATATAGAATGATTGTTTTGATAACTTCAGGGAGCGTGTGTGTTCTCCAAAATCGATCTAGATCAGGGTTATCACCAACTTAAGCATTAAGAAAAGTAAGACATACCAAAAACTACTTTTTCGAACTCGCTACGGCCATTATAGAAATTTCGTGTTAGCCTTTTGGTCTAACTAATTGCCCCCGCCGCATTTATGGACCTATGAATAGAGTGTTCAACCATACCTTGACACATTTGTGATTGTATTTATTGATGACAACTTGTTTATTCCAAAGAGGTCAAAAGAAATCATCAACAACACTTACGGGTTGTATTGCAGGGACTTTACGAGAAAGGAAGTTGTATGCGAAGTTTACAAATGTGAAGTTTTGGTTAGATCGTGTCGATTTTGGAACATGTGATAATCGGGTGAAGGTATTTTTGTGGATCCGAAGAAATACGAGGCTGTGGTGAATTGGGATCGTCCTACCTAATGTGACCGAGGTGAGGAGCTTTTTAGGATTGGCAGGCTTACTATCGTAGATTTGTAGAGGGTTTTCATTGATTGCGGCACCATGTAACACATTTGACCCGTATAAGAATACCAAATTTGAAGGTGGACCAGAGGAATTGTTGAAAAGAGTTCTTCAAAGAATTAAAGAAGCGATTAACTTCTTGCCCCAGTGCTTACTATTCCATTAAGTGGTGAAGGATTTATGTTTACAGTTTGATGCCTCTCATCAAGGGCTTGGTGTGTGTGTGCAACATGGAAAGGTAGGGCCTAGGCATCTAGGACAATTGAAGAAATCATGAACGCAATTATCCCACCCATGATTTTAGAGCTCGCAACAGTTGTTTTGCTTTAAAGTTTTGAACATTATTTATATGGGGAAAAAAATGTGAGATATATACCGATCATAAGAGTGTTGAAAATATTTATTCACACAAGGAGATTTAAATTTGCACAAAGGAGATGGTTGAACGATTAAGACTATGCACTGCCACCATTAATTATCATCCAGGAAAAAGCTAATGGCGATTGGTCGATGCTTCTTAGCCGAAAATCCTACAGGAGATTAAACTCACATTCACGGCATTCAATTTTAGTCTCTTACATGAAATAAAATCTATTGGGAGTGATCTAGTAGCTGGAAGTCAGATCCTTGTTAGCTACAATTTAAAGATGAGACCTTTGTTGGTGGATCGCATTCGAGAAAGCCAAGAAAATGACTCAATTTTGGAAGAAGACCCGAGCTGTTCGAGTGAAAGATAGTACTCTGTCAAACTTTATTATTAAAGAAGGATTGGTGTGTTGTGTTTTAAAAAATTCCGTTTATGTGTTCCAAAATGAGGCCCGAGATAAAAAGGAGAGATATTTAGATGAGAACCCATTAATTCACCTTATGCAATGCATCCGGGGAGTACAAAGATGTATCGAAATTTAAAAAGAAGAAAAGTTAATTGTGGCCAAATATTGAAGAGAAAGATAGCAGAAATTTGTGTCAAGGTGTTTGGTATGTCAGAGATTAAAAACAAAGCTTCAACGCCCAGCCGGTTTACTTCCAAAACCTTCTTCCTATACCTGAATGGAAATAGGGAAGCATATCGCCATGGATTTTGTTTTCGAGCCTACCTCGCCACACAGAAGGGCATACTCTATTGGTTGTCGTAATAGGTTGACCAAATTCTGCACACTTTTTGGCACTAAAAGAAAACTTTTCACTTGATCGATTAGCAAAAAAATTTATGTGATGAAATTGTGAGATTGCATGGTTGTGCCGGTTATCTATTGTTTCAGAAGAGACTCGCACTTCACAATCCCACTTTGGCCTAGTCGTTAAAATTGCCTTGGGTACTAAATTGAGATTCAGTACAGCTTTTCACCCCCAAACCGACGGGGCAATCCGAGAGGACAATTCAAACTTTAGAAAAACATGTTGAGAGCTTGTGTCCTAGATTTTTTCGAGGTAGTGTTGAAATGACACTAGGCCTTAATAGAATTTGCATATAATAATAGTTATCAATCAAGTATTTAGAATGGCTCCCTATGAAGCTTACATGGGCGAAGATGTAGAACCATCCAGTATGTTGGGATGAGGTTGGAGAGAGAAAATTGCAGGCCAGAAGATTGTTCAAATACTACCGATAAAAGTCATATTATTGCGAGAAAGGTTGAAGGCGGCTCAAAGTAGACCAAAAGAGCCTATGCAGATAATCGGGGAGGGGATTTTGGAATTTTCAGAGTTGGGAGATCAGTATTTTACAATCTCGCCATTGGAAGGGAGTGGATGCGATTTGTTGGTAAGAAGGCAAATACTAAGTCCAAGGTATATTGGGCCATTTAAGATTACTAGAGCAACTATTGGCAAGACGCTTATCGGTTTGGCCTTACCACCTAGTCTATCTTCGCATTCACAATGTGTTCATTGTATCCACTGTGAAGAAGTACATTGCCTGACCCATCAACAACGTGTTAGATTTCCAACCAATCCAATCAAAGGATGATTTGTTCTTATGAAGGAGGAAGCCAAAGATGTGGACGATGAAGGATCAAGTTACTACCATTCCAAGACTATACCACTAGTAAAGGTATCTGTGGAAAAAATCATGCTTTGGAGGAAGCTACTTGGGAGCGGAGGATGATATTGAAAATTCGATATCCACATCTGTTTCGAGGTATGAACTAGACTAAATAAATAAATAAATTTCTGGACGAAATTTTCTTTAGGGGGGTAGAATTATAATATTCCCAACATTTAATCTAGAGCCAAACACACTCCTATGTTAACTCCATTTAGGATATCTAAACCCAACTCCAAACTTGATAGTAGGTGTGACCAAACACCCCATTTCAAACACAAAAAAAAAAAAAAAAAAAAGAAAAGAAGTGCAGATTTTTTGTCTTTTCATGTCTTCATTCATCCTTCTAACTTTCTCTCTACATTCTCTTCATTTTCCTTTTACCTTCTTGGTGGCCAAACACTAACACCCTTGCCTCCACACTTTACACCACCACCTTACCCACCCAATCTCTACCACCGCCGCCACCTATCTCGCCGGAAAAAGAGGTCCGGTCAGCCCACTCCGTTAAAATCCGTCCGAAAATAGCACAATCGAAGCACCCAACTCTAGATTTTTCTTAATCTTTGAAGAATCAAAGCATGGGTTATTTCTTGATGATTAGAGGCTTTGTAATTGTAAGAATCTTTCTTCTAAAAGTTTAGTTTTAAAGTTTTACATATTTTGAAGTTAGAGATGATGAAAATTTTTTTTATTTTTAGAATCTATTATGACTTTGGGTTTGATTGTTGAATTTTATACTCCAATTAGTTTCTGATGAATGTTTTACATTTGAAAATGATCAATTTATTGGTTGTTTTGGAGATTTAAGATTTTGGGTTAACTAGGGTTGAATGTGATGTAAAAATGGAGATTTTGGTGTTAGGGAAATTTATATGCTGAAATGATTTTGATAAATGGTGGATTGGGTATCTCTATGTTCTATGGAGGAATTTTATAAATGATTGAAGAGAATTTTACTTAAGTTGTTTGAGTTTATAAAAAAATGTTCATTTTTGACTTTTGTAGTTGGTATTTGATACTAAATTGATTGGAATATTTAAAAAAAGTTACTAACTCAAAGATGTGCAAAGGATGGGGTGTGTGGAGATTGGATTTAAAAAGTTTTTAATTTTTTGTTTTGGGGGTGGGGGACTGAAGGTTGGAGGAGTTCTTTAAGCTTGTCATTCCTTTAGCATAATTAGTTTAGGATCCATTTTTTAGATGTTGTAATTTTCATTGAAAGCTTTTTCCTAATTTTAGGTCCTATTTATTAATTGTTAGGATTGGAGGAAGCGTCTCTAGACCTTCTTGGAATTAAATTTGTGAGGTCTCCAGATCTACGTTTGCTATTTTTGGGAGGTGAGTATACTTACCATGGAAATTAAACCTTACCTCTATTCTATTACAAAGTTTGAAGATAATTTTTGGAAATTAAAGGAAGCGAATGATTGCATTCATCATGATATATGTATTAAAAAGAAAAATCTATAAATCTTATAAATCTATTGAGGCCAAGGTTGAGTTTAAATAAATATATGATTTCATTTGTATAATGAAGCACTAATTTTTATGAGAATTATTTAACTTGAAGGTCCTTCAAATTTTTATGAATTGATGATGATTGAATGACAATGAAACGCTATTTGAGGGTATTTATTTAGTTGATCATATAACCGAATATAGCCTTCGGGGCCAAAAGGGCCAAAATGCTTTGGGGTCCTGAGGACACCGAAATGTTTTAAGGACCATAAGGGTCGTTGTATGTATAGGGGTCCCAGGGACGAAACATTGAAACAAGAATTGAAGTGCTACGATGACAGAGTTATGTTCCTAATGGTGTGTTTTGGGAACGGTTACCGTCACCACTCTAAGTCGCGAGTAACGCGACCCTAAGGCTATTAGTGGTTTCGTATTGATGGACACGAGACCTTAAATGTATTGAAAAGTTGTATTTTGTTTTACTTTCATTATTCAAATGTATTTTTTTTTTCTACCTTATGAGGATTCCTTGGAAAAATCTTTGATAACGTTTTATGAAAATTATATTCATCTTTTTTTTTTATTTTGTATAAATTCAGTCGAATTAAGCTCTTATGTTTATTCATCTTTGATTTTGAACCCCAATTGGAAGAAGCAAGTTATAACTCCATGGTATTGGATATACTTTTGAGTTTAGCTCATTCTTTTAAATAATTTTTTTTTTCAGTTCATTAGAACTTTTTGTGTGGCTCGCCTCAAACTTGGAATTACTAGAATTTTTTTTGAAGGAGATCAAAGGTGGCATCTGTAGTTTGAGTTTTGCTTAGGTCAGTTCTAGGAATGTAAGTTTACTTTCTTTTTTTTTTTAATGAAGGAGGTTGATTGTAAATAATTGCTCATGAAGTTGGATGTATTGATGGATTCGTGAATAATATGTATTATTTTTGAAGGAAAATGCTTGGGAACTATCTTATAGCATGATGATACTTTTTGTTCTTTGAATAGATCATTCATACATGTTGGGCAATTGAAAGGTCTTATGCACTTTGTGGTGATGTGTGATAGTAAGTGAATTATACAGGAAATTGTGGTGTAAAGGTGCTATAGCGTGAGGTCACCCTCTTGGCGGGGGTTTTTGCCTTGCCAAATTGGGGTCGTTTAACTATTAAAAAAAAAGTGAGGCCTGAACAATATTTCTTTCTTGTTGGATATGAATTGAAATAAGGATGACTTAATGATTTTAAATAAAAGAATACCCAATAATTAGCTACTTGAACAATTTAAGATTCTTTCAGAATTTGAATGCCTTCATTTTTATTTTTATCTTTTCATAGAACTTGAATTGAAGGTTCATAACACGTATGTTCTATGTTGTCACCTTGACACTAGTTAAAAGGTTCACCCAAATAATTTGTGTTAAATAAGCCATCCAATAAACTCATAAATTACAAATATTGCCAGAGAGATAGAAAGAGTTGAACAATACTGTTGGAATAATTCTAGTAATGAAGAGAGAAATTTTGCTTAAACAGTAGACAGAAAAAACAGTTGCAGAAGAATTCAAAATTCATTAGAGCTCAAGTGACCGAATTTCAATATAGTGACAGAGACCAAACTCAATTGCACCAATTTACCAAAATCCAAATTACCAAAATATACAGAGCCAAAACTCCATATAAACCACAACATCATTGATTTCGTACATATTTAGCTCAAATGAGTAATCGAACTATCATATCTAAATTACCGAATCTAACCTCACCATACGCATTAAAAAAACAAATCATATATTGATAATATATTAATCAGCCACAAAACATTACACCAAAAATAAGAATTTATCGAAAGAAACAAATGTGGAACAACAGATCGAAAACCATATCTATGAGACTGAAATCGATTAATCGACATCATCCTGGATACTAAATCCTGTCGGGGGAAATGCTATAGACCACTCGAGATGAAATTATCAAATCAAGATCAAAATTAGGGATTGAATCTCAGAAGCCAATTCAAAAAAACCATCCAATCATGAATAGAAATGAAGTGGCAGGCATTCGCGAGAGAGAGAGAGAGAGAGAGAGAGGAGAGAAGAGAGAGAGAGGAACATTCTTTTTTCGAGTGTCCCGATTGTTGAAGCTTAAAGAATGAATATATAAAATAAAATAATGTATGATTTGAGTTTATTGGAAACCGATTAAAATTGTAGAGAAAAGTGAATGACGTTTTTGCAACCAACACTACAGGAAAAAGTGGATTTGGCGGCGTTTTTTTAACGACGGTTTTGTGAACGTCACTGTTTTTATTATTTAACGGCGTTTTATAAAACGCCACGTATTGTATTACACAAAACGACACCGTTTTATAATGGGAGGCGTTCAAAAACGCCTCCGAATGCGGTAGCCACACGCGCCTCTTTTTTTTCTTTTTTTCTTTTTTGTTGAACAATAACACGGGCCTCTCAACCCTTATTTTTGAATCAGAGCCTTTCTCTCTCTCTCTCAACCCTTATTTTGAATCAGAGCCTCTCTCTCGCTCTCTCTCAACCCTCTCTAAGCTCCATCAAAGATTCAGAGCGAAGATTCAGAGCGAAGCTCCATCGAAGCGATTTCGAAGCTCCATCGAAGATTCGGATCGAAGCTCCATCGACGCGATTTCGAAGCTCCATGCCTGCGATTTCGAAGATTCAGATCTGAACTGTGTCGTCCCCTCGATTACTCACATTTCAACCTCCATTAAATAGTCTACTTTGTTTCTGAACTGCAATCGGTACTCTCTCTCTCTCTCTCTCTCTCTCTCTCTGTCTCGCTCTATTTGTGATCTTTGGGAAAAATGAAGAATTACTGTATTGGCATCAGGCACTAGTTATTTCATTACTTTTTTTAGTCAATTCTATTGTGATGATATAATACTACCAAATATATGAATAGCAATGTTAAATAATACCAGTAGCAATGACAATTTTGTAATAAGCAGAGTCAGGGAAATGATGATATAAAACTTCTGAAAAGGGATAATCAATCAGAATTGATAAGAAAATTTATAATAAGAAATCTCAGAGTATTCATTATAAGCGATAATCAATCAGAATTTTCATTTTCTGATAGCAGCAAGTCTGAATCCATCAGCATGCAACAAAAAATCAGTACATTGGAATATTGGAGGCAGGAGCTACTGCTGCCTGCACGGAAGTTTACATTTTGGCAGTGAAAAATTGAGCTACCATTAGCTAGAGAACTATTAATTACTTATTTTCAATCTCTGAGATATGGGATCTGAAATAGAGCCTTCCACATACATACTAGTTAAAGGTTTTTCATCTACACATGGGATAGTATAGACAGCATGATACAATACTCCGAATGAACGGACAATTTCCTAATACCAAACAACAGTAATATATATATATATCCATGAAGAGAACAATAATGACTTCATTTGGGAAGAAATGGAGAGATTGGAAAAGTCGCGTAAAAAAATATGGGTTACACACCCTTCAAGAATGATGCAGAAAGGTTGGCTCATCGACCGGATAGAGTACATGAGGATCAGTGGCGGGCTTTGGTCTACTATTAGGGCACTCAGAGTGCATTGGTACAATTTTATTTATGTGAAAAAATGTTTATATATGATAATTTTTGATAATATCTCAAATGAATTTCATATTTAACAGAAATCAAGTAAGAAGAATAGAAAATCCGGAAGAAGAAGACACTGCATCATCGAACAGGCCGAAAGCCTTTCTCAATAGTTCGAGTGGAGGTATAATTAGACATTACATCTTGGACATATTTTGAAATTTGTTAAGTTTTTAATTTAAACAACTTATAACTTAGCTAGCTCAACTTATAACGAAACTAAATTAAGTTTAATATGTATAAGATTGAAGATTGAAATTTATTATCTTTAAAATTCATCTTCTCATCTTTGTCTTACATGTTTTGTTTTATCTATCTTTTATTTACAGGAGACAAAGAAAAAAAATGGGGTTCCTGCTAGTCGGCCACAGGTGTGGATGGCCGCATACATGAAAGATGGTACTTCCAATAGTGATTCAGTTAATGAAGTTATGGTATGTGATACTACTTTATTAGACTTTTAATATGATTTATATTGGATGCTAATTATTGAATTCAAAATTGCAGACTCAAATGAATGAGCTAACGGAGCACATGGAGGGATCTTCTTCAGACCCTGCTGCATTAAATGAACAGATTTTCACACAAGTTATGGGGCCGGAGCGACCTGGTCGTGTTCGGACGTTTGGATTGGGACCATCCCCCACCGATGTTTTTGGAGGTAGATATAAGTAGTCACAAGAGCAGAATCATATCTTCCAAACTCGAGTTCAAGAACAAGTTGAAGAGCAACTTCAACGGTATCAAATGCAGTTAGAGTCGAAGATGAATGACGTAATGGAGAAACAAATTCAAGCTATATGCGCAGATTTTCAATCACGAATTGAGATTTTGGAATCTCAATTGCAAGCTGCGGGCGTGC
>NW_021032492.1:123725-153074 GCF_004153795.1 Camellia sinensis | reverse complement strand
CAAGGCTCTCTCTTTTAGAGCTTCTTTTGTCTTGTAAAGCTTACAAGACAAGCTTCCAAAGAGGGAGATCCCTTCATACACGTGTATGGAGGGGAGCCAAAAGCAAGACAGCTGTGAGAAAATATCTAAAAAAGCAGATGCACAGTAGTCGGCCGTCCAAAAATGTCATTTTGGCAAAAAGGAGTGCCGACCGGCAACAAAGAGTGCCGACCGGCAAAAAAGATTGCCGATGGCAGCAAAAACCAGCTGGTGGCCTCTAGCCACTGCCGGTGGTGTGTGAGGATGCGTTACAAGGCATTCCCTGCCTTTCCAAGGCAAAAGACAAGTGTTTGGTGCAAAACCAGACACAAAACGGTCAAGTTCGAAGATCCTGAGGCAAGGCGCGTAGCCGAGACCTCCGGGAACTCCAAACGAACATAAACATGGATAATCATCGAATGTTCAAACGGTGACGTCCAAGTCTTGAGGACGGTCAAAAATAGGGTGTCTACATATGTTCTTATGTTTATCTAGCATGTGATATTGTAATTGGTGAAATGACATTGTATGTCGATTTGCTGCCCCTGAGCATTAATCATTTTGATTGTATTCTGGGTATGGATTGGTTGACTAAATACTGTGCCACCATTGACTGTGCAAGTAAATTCGTTGTGTTTAGATCACCTGGTATGCCTGAATTTGTTTTTACTGGAAATGGGGTAGTTCCTCCACTATACTTGATTTCATTTATGAAAGCCAGAAAATTATTAAGAAAGGGTTGTCGGGGCTACTTGTGTTGTGTGTTGGCAGAGTCTTTGGATGGTACTAAAGTGGAAACAATACCCATAGTCCGTGAATTTCCTGATGTATTTCCTACTAACCTACTCGGGGACTTAATTGATAGGGAAATTGAGTTTACTATTGATGTAATACCTAGAACACAACCTATCTCCAAGACTCCTTATAGAATGTCCACTTCTGAACTGAAAGAATTAAAAACTCAACTCCAAGAACTGCTAGACAAGAAGTTTATTCATCCGAGCACTTCACCTTGGGGTGCTCCAGTGTTATTTGTCAAAAAGAAAGACGGGTCCTTAAGGTTATGTATTGATTACCGTGAGTTGAATAAAGTAACTGTCAAGGACAAGTACCCATTACCCCAAATAAATGACCTGTTTGATCAACTTCAAGAAGCCCAAGTGTTTTCTAAAATTGACCTTAGATCCGGGTATCACTAGTTAAAGGTCAAGGCAGAAGATGTAGAGAAAATTGCATTCAGAACTAGATATGGGCATTATGAATTCCTAGTCATGCCATTTGGGGTAACTAATGCACCTGCGGTATTCATGAGCTTAATAAACAGAGTGTTCAAACAATTTCTTGATGAGTTTATTGTTGTATTTATCGATGATATATTGATCTATTCTAAAAGCAGGGAAGAATATGAGAATCATCTAGGAATTGGTTTACAGACCCTAAGAGTAAAGAAATTATATGTGTAAACGCGCCCCGAGGGTTTATGTAGTGCCACAGTTCGGACTCAAATGCCACGGTTCTGAATCTAATCTCGCAAAGTGCAATGCGAGACTGATAAATCACCAAAGAGTCCAAATCTGGCAAATCATTTTGGAAAACTGATTTTTAAGAAAGAAGTACCAAACATGGACTGCTTTGCCAGATACAGAGTCGCCACCTAAATGTTTTATTTTGAGAAATTTATGAAACCCTGACTCGTTGCCTAAGGCCACGTGTCCGTCATCACCAAAGTTGCCTCGACTCGGGAACTTGGGTACGATTGGGGAAGGTCATCTATGAGCACCCCCACTTGCCCGATCAAAGATCGGCTTGTGCTAAACATGATATTTTGTATTGAAAACATATGTGTTCTTATTCCGATTAATTAGCTAGAATTACTATGTGATGCGCACAACACACAAGTATAGACTAGATCGCCTAAGTTGGAACAAAACATCTCATGCCTGTTTGAAAATGGTTTAAAGGTGCTACTCGTAAATAGGCTAAGACGTGGATTTGCCACCCTCAAGTGGGCTTAAGAAAACATGATTTTGCCACTCCGCAAAGTGGGTTTAAAACACACATTTTGATGAATTGTTCCAATTCAAGTAATCTAACCTTCACCCACAGCCATTCAGGCAGTTATATCACATAAGCAGTTAGCCTCATGGCAAGCATGGTAGCATGGTAGCACTCACACTCATGCAAGATGCTAAAGCACAAGTACTTACCTAGTACTCCGAGCCAAAACAAGAAACTAGTTAGAAATCATGCATGATCCTAGTTCATGTTTAGATGGCTAATGCAACACATGCAAAATGCAACTAAAAATAGGCTCGGCTATTCTAGAATGTCATGTGAAATGCGACAACTCGATACACGTATTCAAGTTAGAATTGAAATACAATACAGTTAGTATGATGCGCCGAGCCCGGTGCGTGCAATACGAATGAATGTATGCAAACATGCTAACATAAGTATGCTAATCGAAACATGACCTAAAACTAACCATCAAAAGCAAGTAAGTAAAAAGGAGAAAGACGTGGGGTTGGGAGACATTCACACACGCACGCACACTTATTAAAAATTCGCCCTCTCGACGGAGGGTCTGAATAAATAATACAAACCCAAATGATTAATCAACTATCCTAGGTAATTAATTATTACAAACCCTTAATTAATTAAAAAATTAATTACAAAAAGGAGGCTGCCGCAGCTCCACCTCGGAGTGATCGAATGATGCATGCTCGATCGCCTCGCTCGGAAACCCGTTGCCATGCCACATGTTGCCTCTGTTTGCACTGTTTTGCATCTCTGAAAATTGTGAAATTCCTTAAGATGCTTCTGAAATACTCCCTAAGCACTGTGGGAGGTCACCGGCCTAGAGATGAAGTCACCGGCCATGGAAAAATGATCATCGACCAAAAGTGGAGCTCTCAGCCAGGTTAAGTTAGCCGACCGGCACTGAAGATGGCTGACCGGCCATCCCTTCCTGCAGAATGCTGTTTTTGCTACAGCAGGGGACAGACAGTGCATGGCAGGGCATTTACAAGACAATGTGGCACTACCACCCTCCCTATCATACTATGAACTCAAGGGAGTATGGCTCTCGACCCTCTGACCACCAATCATGCATTTCAATGCATGATGGCCAAAGGTGCTAAGTGTGCAAATCAATGTGGAGTGAATGCAACAAAACACATGTATGCCTAGAACTCTATCATGTTTGATCAAGAGTCAAAAGCGTCGACGACCGAGGATTGAGGTACGTTTCGTCACTTCAAGTACGAACGTCCCTCATTCCTCATGCTTGGTTTGACACCCTAAACCAAACACAATGCAATGTTATGCAACCTAAGCATGCCAAATGCGATAGGACTCAAGTGTGCACACAAGACTAAGGTAGCAAGCATGCCAAATGCAATACAACCTAAGCATGCAAGTTAAGCTAATGTAACATGAGCGCGCCAAGTATGCAACAATGTTATGTAATGTAACTAGCTAAATATCATGCGATATACCAAACATGCAAACATGATACAATACAAGCATGCAAATATCATGAAAGCAAACATGCTCAATGGACTTAAACTGAAATGGGCAGACCTCAGCCATGCCAAAACAGTGGCCAAAGTCATGAATTGGGAGCATGGGAATGCAAAACGAACATGCACATGCAAATGGTCCAACACTTAGGCAACAATGCACAATCTTCAAGCATGGCAATGCATTAAGCTCTGAAATCATGTGAGGAGTGATGCCAAACCAAACAAACAAAACAAATGTAGCATGCAAGGAGGCCTAAAGCTTAAGGCTAGTGAAGGGACTTGAACCAAAGCTACAAAAAACAAAGGGCATATGGCAAGCATGACCCAAAACAGTCCTAAAGCATGGCAAAGTAAGCCTAAAACATGCAATGACCAAAGCCAAAACAAGCTAAGACAAAGGGGCAAGAACATGAGGCATGTAAGGCTACCAAAGAGGTATTACACTACGCCTAAGACAACCAAGCATCACATGTTTTAAGCCAATAAAACCAGAGTTATGCATGTCAAAATGAGCCCAAAAACTTGCTTAGATGGCATCCCAAAGGCCTAAACATGATGGCATACACAATGACACATTCATGAGGCACAACATACTGACTCTTTAAAACATTAAAGAAGTCACAAGTGCAAGCATAGGAGCATACCATATGGACTGAAATAACATGACAAGTGATGCCAAATCACTGAATGGTTGAAATAAAGCATGCTAATGACTTGAACACTCAAAGCTAACAACCTAGATTGCATGGTGGCTATACAAAGCATGGCATATGTGACCCCAGCAACCAAAATCAGACCTCAAGCATAGTAAAACAAAGCTAAAAGCTTCTCAAAGTTAAGCCAAAATATGTAAGCATGGTGGTCTAAACACAAGGTGCATGCTAAGGCAAATGAGGGGATTGCAAAGCAAGTATATGAAGCATGTAAGTGCCGACTAAACCCACCCAAAATAGAGTCATGGCATGCTAAAACAACACCAAAAACCCACTGAAATGAGGTCAACATAGGCTAAGCAAACATGCTATTATGGTGAGCCAACAATGTAAGCAAATGAGACACAAAGGGAGGGGGGTTCCCTCCCCTATTCAAGACTTCAAAACCACTTCTACACCACTGAAAATCCTCTGGATTTCAGTGGTGAGAAGGTCAAGACCAAAAGGGTTCAAAGCTCAAAAAGAAGGTCACAAAATAAGGCCAAACAAGGCCTAAGAGGGGGTAGACAACCCCCAACCCAAAAGTAACCTTAAACAAACATCTCAAGCATGAAAATACAGAACTTTTTTCAGTTAGACACTAAGCTTAAAACAGTATGCAAGTATTGCTAAAAGCTTAAGCAAAAATGGGGAAGAAAAGAGTAGTTTCTCACCCTTGAAGAACACTTCAAGAACACCAACTCCAGTACCTCCTTCTGATCAAAACCAACTCAAAAACTCTGAAAACAACTCCTTAGCACCTCAGTAACTAAAGGAAAGTGTAACACTAGGTGCCTTAGTGCAAAAATATGAACAAAAACACCCTTTAGAACACTATTACACACAAATATAGAGAGATAAGGAGATATAGAGAGAAAGTGATATATCTCTAATATCTCAGATTGTTCAACCTCTGGAAAGGGATGGGAGGCCCTCCTCTTATAGGAAATCCAATTCCAAGCTTCCAAGGGAAGCTAAGTGTAAGGATGAAATCCCTCCATACACGTGTATGGAGGGCAGAGTTTGTGCTCACCAGCTGGCATAACTGGCATGCTCAATGCCTAAAAAGGCAAAGAAAATGCCTCGGCCAGGAAAAGTGGCCGATCGACCAAGAAATGGCCGGCCGACCAAATACAGTGCCGATCGACCAATACATTTGGCCAGTGGCAAGAAAACAAGGCCGGTGGCCTCAGACTATGGCCGGTGGGTTGAGGGGATGGCTAACAGGCCACTTCCTACCCTCAGAAGCCAAAAACACAAGTGTTTGGTCCACAACCAAGCACAAAACAAACAAGTTGAGAGATCTTGAGGCAAGGAGCGCAACCGAGACTTCCGAGAACTCAAAACGAGCACAAACATGGATGATCATCGAGTGTTCAAACGATGACGTCCAAGTCTTGAGGATGGTCAAAAATGGGGTGTCTATAATATGCAAAAATCTCCAAATGTGAATTTTGGCATGACAATGTGGCATTCTTGGGACATGTAATCAACAAGGACGGTGTCTCCGTTGATCCATAGAAAATTAAAGCTTTTGTGGACTAGCCCAGACCGACAAATGTAACAGAAGTTCAAAGTTTTCTAGGACTTGCAAGCTACTATCATAGATTTGTGAAAGATTTTTCCAAACTTGCCTTGCCACTCACTTAATTGATGCAGAAAGCTACACCATTTGATTGGATTGATTAAAGAGAAACTGTTTTTCAAGTGTTAAAGACCAGGTTAGTAACTGCACCAATTTTGACTTTACCTAATGGTACTAATGGGTTCCAGATTTATAGTGATGCTTCCTACTAAGGTTTGGGATGTGTGTTGATGCAAAGGTAATTGCTTATTCTTGTTAGCAACTCCGTCCTCATGAAAAGAACAACCGACTCATGATCTTGAATTGGCAGCTATGGTGTTCGTTTTGAAAATTTGGCGCCATTATCTGTACGAAGTAACTTGTGAAGTGTATACTGACCATAAAAGCTTAAAATATTTCTTTACTCAAAAAGAACTGATCATGAGACAGAGGAGATGGTTGGAATTGATTAAAGACTATGACTTACAAATTTCGTACCATCTAGGGAAAGCAAACACTGTTGTGGATGCATTAAGCTAGAAGTCTATTGGGAATTTGTCATGTTTGCTCAACGGTCGGAGAGGGTTATTGTGTGACTTGGAGAAGAATGAAATTGAAGTGGTTTTGCATGAACATGGTGGAATTCAAGCTGCTATTTCTGCTCAACCCGCAATTATTGAAGAAATAAGAGACAGGCAACTGCAAGATGTATTTTTGAAAAAGATTGTGGATGAAATTGACTCAAAACCAAGGCCTGGGTTTGTACTTGAGAGCAATGTGTTAAAATTTTAGGGTCGCCTTTGTGTGCCAGACTATGATGATTTGAGAAAATGTGTTCTGACTGAAGCCCATAATTCCAAATTTGCTTTGTATCTGCGAAACACAAAGATGTATCATGACTTGAAACAAAACTTCTGGTGGCCAAGAATGAAGAAGTGCATTGCCAACAAGTTAAAGCTGAACATCAATGACCTGCCAGATTACTTCAGCCGCTCCCAATACCGGAATGGAAATGGGAGCACATCACGATAGATTTTTATCGTTGGTCTGCCTCGCTCTTCTCGAGTTATGGATTCTATCTGGGTTATAGTTGATCATTTAACTAAATTTGCCTATTTTCTTCTTGTTAAGACTATTTATAATGCGGACAAGTTAGCTAACATGTATGTGAAAGAAATTGTGAGATTACATGGTGTACCAATATTTATTATATCTGATAGAGATTCGAAGTTTACATCAAGATTTTGGCAGAGTTTGCAACAGGCTTTGGGAACCGAATTACGATTGAGTAGTGCCTACCATCCATAGATAGACAGTCAATCCGAAAGAACCAATTAGACTTTGGAGGATATACTACGGATGTGTGTGTTAGACTTCCAAGGGAGTTGGGAAACTTATCTACCTTAAGTGAGTTTGTATACAATAACAGCTATCATTCAAGTGTTGGGATGGCTCCTTATGAAGCTCTGTATGGAAAGAAATGTCATTCTCCTATTTGTTGGGTTAAAGTAGGTGACAGACTTTTGTTGGGCCCAAAACTTGTACAAGAAACCATTGAAAACATGAAATTGATTCGACAGAGATTGAAATCTGCACAAAGCCGCCAAAAGAGTTATGCAGATGTCCGTAGGAGAGACAGAGAATATGAAGTTCGGGATCATGTGTTCATAAAAGTAACTCCTATGAAAGGGAAAACGCAGTTTGGGGTGAAAGGCAAGTTGGCACCGAGATACATCAGGCCATATGAAATTCTTGAGAAAATCAATTCAATAACATACCGAGTAGTCTTACCTCTAGTGATGGAAAACATGTACAATGTTTTTCATATTTCAATGCTTCGAGATTACTTACGAGATCCACTCCATGTGATAGAACCAACTCATGTGCTTCTGAAAGATGATTATACGTATGAAGAGAGGCTAATACAGATTGTTAACTGAAGAATCAAAAGATTGAGAAAAAAGGAAATTCCATTAGTGAAAGTCGACTGGCAGAATCATGGAGAAATCTATGCAACTTGGGAGACAGAGGAAGATATCATGAAAATATACCCTGAACTGTTTCCTTTGGACCTGGTATTCTTGCAAAATGAAGGTAATTTGAGTTTGGAGGACCAAACTCTTTAAGGGGGGAAGACTGCAATAACCCCGATCCATGATTAACGTTAATCCATGATTTAATATGTCTAATAAGTTATTGAGATCAAATCCTGAATTAATTGCATGTGTGATGCATTATTTGTACTTTTATCTGTCTCTTGTAGGAAGATCTGTTCATGTTTTCATTTCAGTTTGCTAATTGAAAGCCTTATCGGTGTTCGATTCAAAAATTGACTTGATTTATGAGTTATTTGGGATTTATAGAATTTTATGGTAGGTTTAATTGAAATTTGATTCAGAACGATTAAATTAGAATAAATTAATGCCTAATTGATTAATTAATCAACAAAGTAATTAGGCCATTAGCCAAGCGTATATAAGTCCACCTCAACACCTCAAATACACTTTTTCCACTCACATTTCCTCTTGATTGGGTTCAAACATGTAGAGAGAGACTAAGAGGAGAGTGGCTTCAACATAGGAGTTGATCGAGAATTTAGAGATTTAGCTTGGAATTTCAACCAAATAACTCTAGAGAGACCATAGTTGAGCATCTAAGGTAAGAAATCTAAAACTTAGTTGTATAATTGAGTTAGTTTTTGTAAGAATTCAAGTAAAGAAGGTGGACTAACATGAGAATGAGCTAGGATTAAAGAATTGTAGCTCAAATCATACATGCATGTGCACGTCATGAAGTTTTGAAGTTGTTTTTACAAAAATTCTCACATGCATGTTCATATCTTAGTTTTGTTCAAAGAATTCAACTTGTTTTTGAGCTTAATGATGCATTTGATCATGTTTTGGAAGGTTAGAATTCATGACATTTCATGTAAGTTATGTTATCTAAGTTTCAAGTTTTGTTTACTACAATCGGCATAGCTTTTGCGCTTGATTTTGCAAAATAGTTTGTAATTCATTATGTACTGTGAGTTTCTCAATGTTTTACTAAGTTTTGGTCCAAAAGGACGTGTTTTGAAGATTTTGAAATTGAGTTTTGAGCTTGGAAGCAAATCTGGAAATTCCAGAATTCTGCTCCTATGCACGAGCGAAGGAATCTACGCTCGAGTGATTACTCTGAGTGCATGTACTTTTGCTTGAGCGTAAAATGCATGCTCCTAGAAGTTCTCTTGTTTTGCAGACCACTCAAGCGACAAAAGTTACGCTCGAGCGAGGGCATGTCTCTTACGCTCGAGCGAGCATCGAGCGAAAAAATCATGCAACCAGCACTTTTGCAAAAGTTTATAGACCATTTGAGCGACAGATCTTGCGCTCAAGTGACCACTCATATTTTGCATGTCCGCTCGAGCGTAGGAAGTTGCGTTCGAGCAAGGACCCTATTTTCAGCAAGTTTTGTTAAGTGTTTTCAAGTACATTTTTGCATCCTCATTCCATCCTAGGCATTCCTAGGCCATGATTAAGGCACAATAATGAGGATAAAAGTAGAGACACACCAAGATAAGAAAAAACAAAGTAAATGTTTTCAGGTGTGTAATTCAGTATATATTTGTTGTGTACCTATGTAGGTCACGCGCCACAAGATATCTAAATTGCCTACCCTATTCATCTGATTGGAGCCATCCATTATTTGTGAGTAATAACTCTGTAAAGTTATGTTAGACTTGATTATTTTTTGATGATACAACATGATTAGTTTTCTGAAATGCTATGTTTTGTATGAATGAATGATTGTCCAAGTTTCTAAAATGTACTCGTGGCATCCATAGCATCATGTGATATTTTGAGTTCCTTTATGGGTCATCAGAATGCCTTTACGGCCGTCCTTTTTATGGGTTATCGGAAATGTCTCTGTGCACATAAGTCATCAGAATGCCTTATGGCTGTCCCTTTATGGGTCATTAGAATGCCTTCATAGTTGTCCCTTTTATGGGTCATCGGATTTGTTAACGCTAATGGATGTGCTACGTAATATGATGTGAAATGTATGAATTTTGAAAACGAATTTGAACATGTATATGAATCTGTTTCTGATTTGAAATCTGAATATGCGTAAAACTCTGATTTCTAACTCTATGATGGACATCATTCGTTAAAACCCTTCTACTTTGTTATTATTCACTGGGCTCTCGCTTACTATTTATATTATGTATGTAGGTGATCAGGTGCAAGACCAGGCCCAGAGTTGATGGCCTAAGATTCTGTTTTGTCAGCCACCCTTTGCGCCTCCCGAGGAGGTTTCGGATTATGTCAAGTTTAGTGGTTGTTTTTGTGAATGTATAAGATTTTGTTTCTTTTGCTCCACGAACAAGTTTTTCTGTTTATATGTACATGAAGTGACGTGTAATTACTGTATCTTTTGACATCACTTGTAAGTTTATTTAAAGTTTAAGATTATCTGTCCCATGTATGTCTTCACAGCTCGATGGACTATGTATATTTTATGTATTTGCTTCCGTAACCCCTAATTATATAATATTATGTTGAGAGGCCTTCGGTAATCCAAGGATTACTGGCCGGTTACGATGCAAAACCTATAGGGCGGGTTTGGGTCGTGACAAATTTCAATCTCATCATTCTCCAAGTCACATAACAACTTTTTTGACCGGTGAGCAAACATAACAAATTCCTGATTGATTTTCTACTTAATGCATCTGCAATGGTATTGGCTTTCCCCGGATGATATAGAATTTGCAAATCATAATCCTTTATTAATTCCAGCCATCTTCTCTGTCTCATGTTCAGTTCCTTTTGGGTGAAGAAATATTTCAAACTTTTATGGTCGGTGTAGACACCTCATTTTTGACCGATCTCAAGACTTGGACGTCATCGTTTGTGCACTCGATGATTTGTTCTTGTTTGTGTTCGTTTTAAGTGCCAGAAATCCTCGGTAGAACGCCTTGTCTTTGAGCCTCTAAACCTTATCTGTTTTGTGCATGTTTTTGGACCAAGAGCTTGTTGCCTCTAGTCTGGAGGAGTGGGTGACCCGTCGGTCAGCCCCCTAGGCTGTCGGCCAGGGTTTGTTTTTGTCAGCTACCAGTGGTGGCCGGTCAACTATCAGTGGTGGCCGACGACCACCAGTCGTGGCTGACGATCATTGGTCTCTTTTTCTAGATATTTGTTGACAGCTGTGTCAACTGTTGCTTACTAAGCTGCATCTTCATACACGTGTATGGCAGGGGTGGGCACGGATCGGTTGTGGCCATGGAACCTCTTATCCGTCATCCATCCGCCAGATTGGCGGATTGGAGAAAATCAATCCGCATCCGTCTGCCAATCCGGCGGATGCGGATTGGGTGGATTTGCGAATTGGCAGATGGATACAAATCGGTTTGGCGGTTGAAAATTTTACAAATTTTCCACATAAAAAAAAAACAATGAAATTAATAATAGTTTCCTTTCCGTTAAAGATTTTACTGGAAACATGTTGAATCAAGATTAGTTAAAAAAGAATCTAATCTATGAAAAAGATTAGTTAAAAAAGAAAGAAATGGGTTGGGCAATTTTCAAAACCTGGGCAATGAAAATAATGAATAACAGTGTATTGGAATGGTCACAAAACCTGGGCAACGAAAATAATGAACAACAATGTATTGGAGTAACAGTGTATTGGAATGTTCACAAAACATGGGCAATGAAAATAATGAATTACAGTGTATTGGAATAACAATGTATTGGAATGTTCACAAAACCTGGGCAAAATAATGAATAACAGTGTATTGGAATGTTCACAAAACCTGGGCAATGAAAAACCTAGGCAATTTTCACAAAACCTGGGCAATGCAAACTTACACATAACTTGGGCACTTAACATACTAGTCTCTTTAAGTTCATAAAAAAATACTCATATGCCTATGTAATTTGAATAACAGTGTAAGTAACTGGGCAATTTTCATCATCCAAAAAAAATACTTATAATCCAAAACCTAGGCAATTTTCACATCTATGTAAGTAACATAACATAACAGTGTACTTCCTCAAACATTGTATGAAAAATTAAGCATCCAAACAAAGTTACATTACAGTTATCCAAACATTGTGCATCCAAGTTATAGTCATGCAAAGTTTAAAAAACAAACAAGTTACATTACAGTCATCCAAAACATTGTACATCCAACAAACATTGTGCATCCAAACTAAAACCATAGTATTACAGATACAATCATCCAAAAAAAAAAAAGCAAAAAAGTCGTTCATTTCCTTTAACCAAACCATGAGCCATCTAAACCTGCATAACAAAAAAATAAAATTATTTAATAAGGAAAACACTAAAAAGTTTTAAACTTAACAGAAGTAAACATATGTTAACAACATTTAACCAAGGGGAAGTATTTTTTACCAATGCTATTAAATTTCAATAATATTACTCTCTGGACATGGGCTCGAACAAGAACTTGATTCTGAAACAACTACACATAAAACATAACACAAGAAAATCATGTGAAGTGAAAATAATGAATTTGAATAATACAAAATAAATCACATTTAAAACAAAATAAATTATTGAATGTATTACCCGAATCATATTGTTGTTCAAATTCTTTAACATCATTCATTGTTTCTCGAAGGCATATTGGAATGTTACTTCAGAGCCAATTTTGTGTACAAACAAGAACCTCCACCATCTTTGGAGCAAGTGAACTCCGAAATGGATCAAGTATACGACCTCCTGTACTAAAAGCCGACTCAGAAGCAACAGTGGAAACAGGCATTGCCAACATATCTCGTGCTATGAGTGATAATACTCTATACTTTGTTGCATTAACCTTTCACCACTCCAAGATGTCAAATTGAGCATTCTTCCCACCTTTCTCAATATCACCCAAGTACTTGTCCAATTCCGACATACTCCCACTACTAGAAAATTGCCCCTCCAAAAATGAGTTAAATTGAGAGTTCACAAGAGAATGTGGGCTATTTTCATTTATCACCATATCTATTGTTTCATTTACATTTGAGGCATGCACATTTGTTGAATCAAGCGCGGCATAATGATCATACAATTTACTCAAACAATTTTTCACCTTCTCTAACATTTCTTTCACTTTCACAACATCTCCACCAAAAATTGTTGAAAAACAAAATTGCAAGTATGTCATTTTTCTTTGAGGGTCAAGAACAACCGCAATGTACAAAAGGAGATTGATTTTATCCCCATTTCCCCAATACTTGTCAAACTTCTCTTTCATTTTCTTTGCCAATGAAGACAAAATAGGATCATTGTCTTTGATTAATTGTCCAATCATATTTTCAATGACAAAAATTCCAGTGTAGAATGTATTTGAAGTAATAAATAAAGAGCCAGAAAATCTCTTTGTTGCATTGTAGAACATACTTAGAAATTTCAAAAACACCCTAGAATTATCCCAATCCTCGGCGGTAGGCATCTCTCTCCACTCACCCCCTTCATTATCCAAAAAGTAGTGTTTATAATTGTAGTCCTCCTCACCCATTCTTTGAAAAGCACTTTCAAATTTTTCTGCCTCCTCCAACATAAGATATGTAGAATTCCACCGTGTTGGCACATCTAGGCACAAGAGACTGTTACTCTCAATTTTCAAACTTTCCACATACTTCTTAAAAGAGTCAAGGCAGTTTGGAGAAGACAACACATACCTCACTGCATGCCTCACATTCGTTATACAAGACTCAAGATCCTTCAATCCATCACTAACAATGAGATTTAGAATGTGCACACAACAACGCATATGTAAAAATTCATGGCCCAAGACAGGTCCCTTTCACAATTTTGTGGTTCGTTTCAAGAATCTAATGGTTAGATTATTGGAACTCGCATTATCAACAGTTAAGGTGAAAAGGCCATCAATGTCCCACTCTTTTGAGAGTGCCTCATTTTTTTTACCAAGTGTTTCTCCTTTGTGGTCTTCAACTTGACAAAAATTTATGATTCTCTTTTGTAACTTCCAATCATCATCAATGAAATGTGCAGCTAGACACATATAACACAAATTTTGTATGGAAGTCCATGTGTCTGTGGTAAAGCAAATTTTGCGCCCTTCACAATTTTCTTCAACCTCTCTCTTTCATTAGTGTATATGTCTACAATGTCCCTAGCAATAGTATATCGAGATGGGATCTTGAACTTGGGTTGCATGACATTACAAAACCTCTCAAAACCAACCCCATCCACAAATCTAAAGGGTAATTCATCAATTATTATTATCTCGGCAAGATGCCTCCTAGCAACTTCTATGGAAAATGGCGTAACCACAACATCAACGACACCCTCACCATCACCACCAACTTCTCTAGGTTGAAATCCTAATGTTTGTTGCCCATGAGTGTCCCTATATGGATACTTTGTACAATTTTTCAAATGACTTAACAAATTACTTGTTCCGTGATTCTTAGAGCCCGCCATATATTCTTTCTTACAATACTTGCACATAGCCCTATCTTTCCCATCAATACCCTTAATCTTTTCAAAATGATCGCAAGCCTTTGATGTTGTTCTCCCACTACTACTAGTTTTGGCCAAGGGTGGTCTACGAGGGGGAGCATTAGATTGGGTAGAGGGGTCAATAGAAGATGATACGGGCTCAACATTAGGACTCACAAAAAAAGTTTCTTCACTTGGAGGATCCATGACCAAAAGATTATCAAATAAACTGCCAACAACCAATAAAAAATCATTCAAAATATGCTTTTCAAATCTATGCTCTTTTTAAACAAACAACCATCAGACTCTTTGTCTATGTTTGAAAATGTTAAATGGCATATGAAGATAAAAGAAGGATATTAAATGGACAGATTCAGAAGTGGCATATCAGTAAGATAAAATAAGTAAGATGAATCAAAGTTTAATGTTCACTGACTAATGAAATTAGTTTAAACTGACTAAATTAAACTGAATTACAGTAAGTTTAATGTTCATTGACTAATGTTCAGTTTGATTAGTTTAATGTTCAATGACTAAATTAAACTAAATTACAGAACATATTAGTTCACTGACTAAATTACAAAACATAACTAAGTTTAATGTTCACTAATATATTATGAATCAAAGTTTAATCTTTAAACAAATTATGAATCAAAGGATTGAAGAAGGATCACTAATTTAACATGAATCAAATTATGAATCAAAATAGACTGTGAATCAAATTATGAATCAAAGTTTGAACAGAACAGATAACAAGAAAAATAGATTGTCAATTAGGGCAAAATGAATCAAAATAGATTGTTATCTGTTCTGTTTTCTTGTTATATATTGTGAATCATAATTTGAACTTCATAATTGTGAATCATAATTGTGAATCATAATTTGTTATTTGATAACAAAACAAATTGTTCAAAACAGAACAGATTAATTCCAGATTGTGAGCAGATTAAAATAGATTCTGAATCAAAACAGATTCTATGAAGTCCCTCACAAAATCCACTGCAGAAGCATATAACAAGAAAAATAAACCAAACCTCTCTGTGGTTTTCTCTCTGTATTCCTTTCTCTGTGTGTAGAACCATTAACAGTTAACACTATGTGAATCAATCTAACCACGTCTCTAGTTTTAGAATTGGAACAAAACAAACTATTATGATTTATTATAATATTGATTATGATTTAAAAGATCTTTAGTTTTACCTTATGTATTTGGTTATGACTCAATTTTTTTTAGTTATATCCTTAAGGTTATGTTTGGTTGAAAGATTTGATGAGAAAAATAAAAAACAAAAAAAAAAAAATACTTTTTGTCTTTTAGGTTCACTCAGCTCTCCTTTTTTTCTCCATTTCTTAGGCTTTTTTATTTCTCCATTTTTTAACTCAACCAAACATTACTTGTATTTCGAATCCTATCAGTTATGTCTCATTTTATTTATTTTTCTTTTTCTATTTATCTTTTTAAATCTTTCAATCAAACACAATCTAAAAGATTTAATTATGATCATTTGTGATAATTAATTTTATAAATATCATAATTTATATATGTTACACACCGATAAGATGGCCGAATGAAAGGCATGAAAATTTAGAAACACGTATTGTACTATGATGTTTTATGACTCAACAAACCTATTTGATTTACATATAATAATGCGACCATCATGGCTGGCCAAAGGAAGAGACGGGGGGAAGCTTCCTATATCAATTTCTTCTCATTTTAATTCAAGTTAAAGTAAACAAATTTGGGGAATAATTTTAACCAAACTTTTGGTTTTTTACTAGTTAAAATATATTAAAAAAAATATACTTTTTATTTTACCTGATTCATTTTTTTATCTTCATAATCTAATCTTACCTTTTATTTTAACTATTAATACACACAAATTATTTACAGAGCCTGTCAAGTTTTTTCAAATATAACTAGCCTTATAATAGCTATTTAGAGTGACTTAAATTATGATGATACTAATTATAATAACTAACAAGTCTAGTTTATTTTGCTCAATCATTTCACCATCTTTAGTGAACAGCACCATTGTAGTTATTGTCTACAAACATTTGTCGTTCCGAGGAGGGTTAAAGAATATTATGATGACATAGAAAGAGATTTGGTAATGAGTGAATGAAAATGAGAATAATACGATAATTTTATTTTGATATCAGAGGCTATTTGGGTAATTTTAATTTTTTTGTTAAGTCAATTGCAAGAAATCTTCTAAAAATAAGATATTTGTAATTTTGAGAATATGAGTAGAGAATCCATATTTTTTTACAAATCTTAAAAAGTGTATTTGTAGTTTATCCTTAAACTAAAATAAATGCAGGCCTTACAATGGAGGAGTCACTACAAAAATTTTAGTTTTTTGCGACGCCAAAATGTCGTTGCTAATACTCCTAATGCCGTCTCAAAAAACTTTTAGCAACAAAAAATGACTTTTAGCGACGGCAAACTGAGGGTCACAACAGAGGGCGTTGCTAAAACGTTTTAGTGACGGCATGACGTCGTCGCCTTTTTTTTTGCAACGGCAAATGTTGCCTTTTGCAACAGCATTTTACTATCGCCTATAATATGTAAAAAATTGAAATCTTTTGCGACGGCAATGTTGTACTGTCACTAAAAGTTTTATTTGAGACGGCAAAAAAATGTTATCGCAAAATGTTTTTTTGTTGCGACGGCATGACTTTTGTCACCAATTTCTTTTGCAACAGCATTGCCTATGTCGCAAAAAAAAATACTTTTTAGTTGTAATGTTTTTTGCGACGGTGTGGTGCCGTCGCAAAAAAATAATAATAATAATAAAATTATTAAAAATATTAAAATTACTTGTATTAAATGAAAAAAATTGAAAAAGTAACCAATAATTGCATAATAATATAAAAAATTCTGTATAGAAATAACAATTTCTCCATAATAAAATATTCTTGCATTCATAACTACACATCAGCAAAATTACCCCACTACATAATGTTCCATAATACATATATAATGTTTAAATACATAATGTTGTCTACAATTCAAAATAACATAAACCAAAAACAAAAGTTTTCCTCATCATTCTCCGTGGGTAATAAAAACAAAAGTTGGTCGCATTCTTCACAAGCATACATTCCACAAGAAGCAAACTCCTACTCGAGAAATATTTGAAAACAAAAAACAAAAATAATTAATGACAATATAATTATGTGTTAATATGTTAATTACAAAAAAACATAAAAATCTAACTATTATACAATTACAAATATAATTAAGTAAATAATTTTGCCTAGACCGAAATCCGACTCTAACTCCCAAACCGGGAACCCGATTCGAGTCTCGTCTTCTCCCACAAGTCTCTCGTGCAAAGGCGGTCGTGTGTGCCAAGTTTCGTGCTAATCCGACGCCATTTGGTTATTTTGGGGCGTCAACACCTCGAATTCTAAGTTTCTTAAGAAACTAATTTGCTTAGACCAAAATTTGGCTCTAACTCCCAAAACAGGAACCCGATTTGAGTCCCGTCTTCTCCCACAAGTCTCTTGTGCCTAGGTGGTCGTGTGTGCCAAGTTTTGTACTAATCCGACGCCGTTAAGTGATTTTAGGGGGTTAACATTTCGAATTCTAAGTTTCTTAAGGAACTAGTTTGCCTAAACCGAAATTTGGCTCTGACTCCCAAATCGGGAACCTGATTTGAGTCCCGTCTTCTCCCACAAGTCTCTTGTTCCAAGGCGGTTGTGTGTGCCAAGCTTTCGTGCTAATCCGACGTGGTGATTTTGGGGCGTCAACACCTTGAATTCTAAGTTTCTTAAGGAACTAGTTTGCCTAGACCGAAATCTGGCT
Source organism: Camellia sinensis (assembly GCF_004153795.1). Lineage (NCBI taxonomy): Eukaryota > Viridiplantae > Streptophyta > Magnoliopsida > Ericales > Theaceae > Camellia > Camellia sinensis. The sequence continues at coordinate 135,008 of NW_021032492.1, read as the reverse complement.
ATAACTCCCAAACCGGGAACTCGATTCGAGTCTCGTCTTCTCCCACAGGTCTCTCGTGCCTAGGTGGTCGTGTGTGCCAAGTTTCGTGATAATCTGACGTCGTTTGGTGATTTTTGGGCGTCAACACCTCGAATTCTAAATTTTTTAAAGACCTAGTTTGTCTAGACCGAAATCCAACTCTAACTCCCAAATCGAGAACCCAATTTGAGTCTCATCTTCTCCCACAAGTATCTCGTGCCAAGGCGGTCATGTGTGCCAAGTTTCGTGCTAATTCGACGCTGTTTGGTGATTTTGGGGCGTCAACACCTCAAATTCTAAGTTTCTTAAGGAAATAGATTCGTGCTAATCATTTTCTCATCACACTGACCCTTTTATGACATATTTAGATAGTTGATCATTGAGACGACATATTGTGCATATACTAAAAAATCTACATATGCATCGATGAAATATCACAATGTAAAACACTAGAGCTAATAAAAAAATGTGTTCCTAAAATTAGATTAATGCTTTTAAGTGTCACATATAGTTGACATTAGTGATATAAATGGAAAAAAAATCCAAAAATATATACATGAGCAACTTACCTGATAAGCAAGTTTAGTACGAGCCAAATCTAAGGGATATGTGCATAAAACTGTTGTTCCTCCGGCTACTGAACTAGCTAAGAGATCTATAATGGGGCCCGTTCCCAAGGCGGAGTAATTGTTCAAGATCTAAACGCGATACTGCTCATATGTCATGAAATGTAATCCTGCATAGGGAACAATCCGAAGGACACTAGCTCCATTTCCTCTAAAAGAGAGAATAAAACATGAGTTTAAACAACAGTGTCAAGTTTTTTTCTTTTTTCATAAGTAACATTGTCTGGAAAATATATCAAAAGATGAACATGAAATTTAATCAAAACTTACTTGTAGAATCCTAAAACACCCTCATGATTCAGTAACTTCTTTAATGATTAATAGACCCCTAGATAATGGAACCCTTCAGTTCTAGTCTATAAATATCCAAAGATAGAGGGAGTTAGGAAAATATAAAGGTAATGTATAGAAGTAGTAGATACTAAGAAAATTTGGCAATTGGAGTAGGCTAATTTAGATCACATGGTTAGTGATGATGCAGTCCGTCCTGGGTGGATGGGTCGGGCTGGTCCAAGCTCTTCAAGTTCCAATTCAGGCGGATGATTCCACCAGATGACCTGCAAGCAAGTCCAAAGGGGAACGGGGTAGTCCCCCAGTGAACCCTCCGGTGGGCAAATTAATAGAGGAAGAAGGAAAAATAGAGAAAGAGAGAGAGAGATAGAAAAGCTTAACTTTCCTCTTGTCTTTGATTCTTGCTTATATCCTTTGGCAATCGTTTCACTGTCCCTTGTGACGTGCCCCCTTCCGCCGAAAGCCTGTGCCGTAGCTTACCTTGTTCAGGGTGAGGGGGCTCTGTTCCGACGGGGAGGTGTTGTCGTAATAAATGCTGTGATGGGCTGCATTAATGGTGATGTGCTGTGGCAATAACTCTGCAGATATTTGTCTGCTGATGTGGCCTGTGTTTCATCTGTCATGTGCTTGAATGTCATTGGCCCTCCATGCCCAGATGGTCTCTAGCTGTCCTGGGCTTTGCCAACCGGGTTATGCTATGGGTCCCAAGCGATGGGTTTGGGGTTGTTTGCTGTGGGCTGTAAGCCTTATGGGCCTATCCATGTCAGTTAGAATGTGATGAGGTAGTTTTATATGCAATAGTAATTTAGAAATAGTAGATACTAAGAAAATTAGCCAATCGGAACAAAGAAGTGAACACTTGCTTTCAAAATTATATATATATATATATATATATATTGGAACCAACAATGTAAAGATATAGAACTGAGTATGTCCTATTAATATTGTATCATTGCGTATTTGATCCTATCTGCATCTTCATCCCCTCTAAGACTCTCTACTGAAGTAGTGAAATACCTTTTAGATTCAGATACAGAAAGAAAACCAATGAAAAAGCAAAACGAACGCATGCATGGAAAGAACAACAAATTCAATTGGTTTATGAAATACGAAATCGATGTAAAAAAAAGCCTTATAGAATTAACAGAGTCGTGGTCAAATCCAAAAAGAAAACCACTGAAAACTCAAAACCAATCCTGCCATTTGAAAAACAAGAAGTCTAGGGAAAAAAATCGAAACCAAAATCAATAATAGAGAGCAAGAGAACACAAAAAACAAACCTGGAGATTATCTCTAGCAACCAACAAGACTTGTAATTCTATAACAATCGGTTACATCAAAATCCTAATGAGACAACCTATATAAAAGCATGTTGAAAAATACTAAAATCGGATGCAATCATCAGATGTTTCCATTGAGCACCAACATTCTAGTTTAAACAAATGTCACAAGTGGTAGGGGTATCATTAACAGATTTATTGTCAGATTTTTTGCAATATTTTTTAAGGAAAAGAGCAAGGCCATAGAAAACTGTAGATTGAAGCAACAAAAACGAATATTATGTCCAACAATTCAAGGTGGTATTGTTAAAGCTAGGTTTCAAAAGAAAACAAAATAGTTAGGTTTCAAAAAGTAAACGAAAACAAAATGGCCAAGTTTTTTAACTTCTAATAATTAATTTTTTCAACTTATTTAAATTAATTTTACCTCATGACACATTTTTCAAATTTAAAAATTGATTGTAATTGTGGGAGTGCACAAGACAACATGACAAACATATTTTTTTAACTAGACATGGGATCCTATTTCAGGATTCAATCTCTTGTCACTCAGGATGGGACAAAAAAATGTTCGTTGTGTTTTATTTTTCTTTCATTTCATTTTTTTTAATCACAAAATTATTCACAAATTTAAGATCCAAATACAATCTTAGTGATTTCATGATCAATCAAACAAGTGAAAAATAAATTACCTCTTTCTTTGTGTGATTAAGACGAACACTGGGAGATCATAATCAAGTTTCTTCCCTTGCTGAGCAAAAAGCATTTTTCCTACTAGACCAGCACCATCCTACATAAAGCATATGATGCACTTAACAAAATCACATGTAATACCTCTTATTATGCTTGAACAACAAAGCCAATCTCACTTTGATCAACTCACTCAACTCCAATCAATTAAGCTGAGCCTTCCAAGCTCTGTAAGTATGATGGATATTGGATAGACAAACACTTGAAAGAAAATGTTCAACTAATTAATTTAGTAGCAATAGAAGAAATTTTTCAAAGACCATATAAAACAAAAATAATGAAATACATAAATATATGTACTACTTCATGAAATCAAGCACATATAAAATTGTTGATTAAAAAAATAATGAAAACAATACTATGATATGCAAAATTTTAAGTTATATGCAAGTTACTCTATAAAATCCATTTGTGGGAGTAACAGTTACAATTTTCTCTGTAAACTCATTTGGGGGAGTAATAATTTTAGAATTTTGCAACTAATAATTTTACTTTGATTTTGATTGAGTGAGCCAAATTTATCGTAATTCTTCCAAAAAGAAATTAATCAAATTTTTTTTATAATGAAAACAAAATCATGAAACCCCTAAATCAAAAGGGCAAGAGGAAGAAGAAGAAGAAGAAGAAAAAACACCTAGTTCCACATATATTGGGATAAAAATTTCATAGGAATTAATCAAAAAAAATTTATAATGAAATGATGAAAACCCTAAATCAAAAACACAAAATCACAAATCAACACAAATTAACATATATATATATATATACACACAAACAGTAACAACGAATTCAATCAAGTTTAGTGAATGTAATAAAAGACAAAGAATAGATGTAGAACAAAAATGAAGGTGAAAAGAAAAAATTCAAAGAGTAAATTAAGCAAACACATATATAAACCATGAAACAAAGGAGGGAGCTTTTACTTGAGGGAGTCGAATTTGGAGATTAAGAGCGAATTTGGAGATCATATAGGGTCATCGACCTAGAGCATGAGATTCAAGCCTTGATGATACAAAAAATAAAATATAAATAAATAAAGTGTGTGAAAGAGAGAGAGACAAGAGAATACATACCAATGTTAGGGTTTACGAGGGCAACAACTTGCTCAGCAAATTCGAGCTCTCTAGAATCCCTGGTTCCTTATATTACAGTGTGCTTCGACATTGATGCTCTGCAAATTCGAGCTCTTTCCAGTGGAGAAGTCGGAATGAGAGTGAGATGAGTAGCGCGAAGATGGAGATGGAGATGGAGATGAAGATGGAGAGAGAGAGAGAGAGAGATTTGAACGTGAAAATGAGAGAAAAGGGAAAAAGAAATTATAGGCGCCAAAGGGGTTAAGGAAATTTGGAAAAATTGGGAATTTTGGACTATTTCTGAGAATTTATATTAATCACACTTATGGGATTTTATTTATTTTTTGTTAAAATAATTTTATTTTTTGTAGTTAATGAATTTTATTTTTTGATTTTTGATTTTTTTTTTTTTAGTTACGAAGGTTGAAAATTTATTTGTTTCACTTTTATTTTAATGAAAAAAAATTATTATCTTTTTTATTTGGTAGAAGTAGGGGTAATATTTTAATGAAAAATATTTTCTGTTAAAATAAAATTAATTTTTTGTGGTTAATGAAAAATATTTTTTTTGCGGCCCATTTTTTTTTTGTTACTAAAAATCAGGAACTAATTTTTTGTAGTAGAGGAGAGGGAGCGACAATAGTGATGAAGGTGGTAGATAAGAGGTGGTAGTGGTGGTGGTTGTGATGGCGAAAGAGATTAGTAGTGAAGTTGTGGTAGTGGTAGAGGAGATGAAGTGGCAGTGGTGGAGGACATGTAATGGTAGTAGTAGTGGCAGTAGTGGTGGTGGTGGTAGTGGAGTGGTGGCAATGGTAGTAGTAGTGGTAGTCGTAGAAGTGGATTGGCAACAGTGGTAGTAGTGGTGGTAGTAGAATGACATTTGTAGTAGTGGTGAAGGTGGTAGAAGAGATGGGTGGTGAGAGAGAGAGATGAATAAAAGACAGATAGAGAAGAGAGAGAGAGAGAGAGAGAGAGAGATAAAGTGGTCGTTAAAAGTGTATTTTCTTGTAGTGGATCGATAAATCGAAAAGGAGCTCGATAAATAGAGAAGAGGGGAGAAAGAGAAAGACAGACAGAAAAACAGACAGATAGACAAAGAGATAAAGAGAGAAAGAAGAGTGATAAGTGAGATAGGGAGATAAAGAGAGAAAGACAGAAAAAGAGAGATAAACAAAAGATGAGCGAAAAATAGACAAAGAGAGAGAGAAAGAGAGAAAGAGAGCGAAAAGAGATGAACGAGAAAGAGACATAGAAAAAGAGAGAGATAGAGAGAGAAGAGATATGAGCGAGAGAGACACAGAGAGAGATAGAGAGAATAAAGATGAGTGAAAGAGATAAGAGAAGAGAGATGAGCGAGAGAGACAGAGAGAGAAGAGAGATGAGCGAGAAACAAGAGAGAGAGACAGACAGACAGAGACAGAGAAGAGTAATGAGTGAGAAAGAGAAAGAGAAAAGAGAGACAGAGACAGAGACAGAGAGACAGGAAGATAAAAAAATAGGTGAAAAGAGAAATGTTATATCAAAAGAGTAAGAGGACGTCGTTTTTTTTTAAATTTTTTTGCGATAAAAAAATACCGTTGCATTTATTCAAACAATTTTGTGAATGTATATGTATGAAGCCGTCTCAAAGCCACAATATTTTCTTTTTTACTTTTTTACTTTTACAATGGTGCCTATTATAGTCGCAAAAAACTCACCTTTTTTTTTTTTGTAACTGCAGTTGGTGCCGTCGCAAAAACGCTATTTTTTGCGACAGCAATCTCTATCAATTTTTGCCGTCGCAAGTACTCTCCTTTTTCGCGACAACATTTTTTGCCATCGCAAATACTCTATTATTTCGCTACAACAAATTGTGCCGTCGCAAAATTTACCTTTTTCGTGACGACAAGTTGTGCCGTCGCGAAAAATCACTTTTTGAGACGACAAGTGCACCGTCGCAAATGCTAATTCCCATTGTAAATGGGGTTGTACTTATATCAAGTTAATTTGATAGGCTCATGGAGTTTATCATATGTTTTATTTTGACAATTTAAATGGTTTATTTTGTAGGTGCATTTATGAAAAAAAAAATTGGTCAATTCAATAATCGTAACATTTTTTTTCTCACACAGTCTTCGAAAAAACAAAAAAAAGTAAATTTTTTGAAATGTACATTTTTTTTTAATTCCATCTAACAAATTAAAAAAATAAGTAAAATAAAATTTGAAGGTTAATACAGTTTTTTTTTATAATTTTAATTAAAAATAAAGTATTTTTTTGTTTCTATTTTGATATAATAATATGAGATTAATTTAATTTGTGAAACTTTTATTAATTTGTTTATAATATCTGGATATTTTCAAATAATTAGGGTGAAATTTTTTAACGCTAACACTACATCAATAGAATATAAATTAAAAATAACAAAATCAAATCAAAAATAATGAAATAATGACAAATCAAATTTTCCATTTTGATACGAGGAAATTGAGAAGTTATTGGGTAAATTGCACTGACACCTGGAAGTTTTATTTAATACAAATTCCTTCCTTATATTTTAAAAATTACGGTAGTAGTTGGTAGAGTTTTAAAATTATAATTTGAAAATAGAGTTGTATTTTGAATTTGTAAGTTTCGAAATTATGATTTGAAAAGATAAAATTTGTTTAATTATAAGTTTTGAAAATAGTTTTGAATTGAGTTTTAAATTTTTGATGTGACATATATGGGGTGTTTGGGAAGTAGTTTTTTTGGCTAAAATAGCACTAAAAGACAATAAGACAAAATGTCACATCAAATCCATAATCATTTCATTTTTTATCTCACAAATATCACATCCAACTACAAAAAAATCCAACTATCTTCCTAAACACAAAAATTTTAGCCTTCTAAAATAGTCAAAAACTAAAATATCCTATTAAAATAGTAACTTTTCAAACACCCACATAAAATGAGAAAAGTTATTTGGTTATGAGTTTTGAAAAGAGTTTTCAAAACTTCATTCCAAAACTCATAACTCATAAACAAATACACAACTCAAAACTCTATTGAAAATTCTATTCAAAACTCACAACCAAATTTTTTTTAAAATTCAATTCAAAAAAATAATTTATCATTTTGATTTAAAAAAATAATTGATACATTTAAAAAATATCAAAAACAAACAATTTGTATATTCAAGAAATAGGAAGAAGCTTCATGTTAAATGCTCATCCGCTGTGGGTAGGTTCAATTCAATCACGACTGCCTAAATCTCACCACAAAAACATAAAAAATAAATAATAAATAAAAAAGTACTATTTCGGTCAACTGGTCGAACGACTGACTAGACCAAAAATTTGAAAATTGTTTGGTTTACCAAACATGTTTTCTAAATGTGTTTTGAAATTGATTTGTAATCATGATTTGAAAACTCTTACCAAACATAGGATTAGAATGAAAGTGTAGAATCTCAATTTTAAAAATATTTATTAAAAACAAAAAAATACGAAAAACAAAAAAATTCAATTTTCAAAAAACTTAATTCAGAAAACTCAAACCAAAGACACTAAATATAAATTTTTCCTTTTATTTTTTTATGAGAATCTCACTTTCTTGAAGGAATATTAGTCATTTAAGAATAAAAAAATAATAATTGGCCTCACCATATTTAACCTTTTATATCATTTTTTTATTATAGAATCCTAACAAAATCAAACCCCAAAATAGCAATACAAAAATTTTATTACTAATAATTTCATTTTTCTCAAAATTTATATCATCCAAATATATATAACCTTAGATCCCAAAAAATCCAAAAAATCCAAAAAAAAAAAACTTATAAAGCTAAGTGATAAGAGAGGATCAAAATTGAGGGATATAATGATGATTAGAGGAAAGGGTAATAATCAACTTGAATGGCCCTTCATGCAGTCACTTGCTTTTTAATAAAAAAAAAATATATCTGTCCTTTACAATACGATAATTTTCTCATCAAACCAACCAAAATAGTTTTTTTTTCTCCTTGCATTTTTTTCTTAATTGATTGGTCTAATAGATAATATTCAAGAGATTATCATTAGTTGAAGACAAAACATTGGTCAAAAGGTAATCATCCACCATGTGAGATTCCATCCCTCTGGTAGTGGCTTCTTCTTCTCGCAAAGCATCTTCATCTGAAAAATAAGTTACTAACTCGAATTTTTTTTTATTGAAAAAATATATATATTTCAAATACAACTACTTTTTAAATTATTTTTTAAGTCAAAGCTGTTTGAAATATAGTGAATATGTTTGAAAGAGCTTGAGCTTGAGCTTGAACTTCACAATAAAGAATTTTTAAAGAAATATAAGGCTTCTTTAGAGATCAATTAGGATCACGTTGAGAAAATTAGGGCTGAGCAAGGAATCCGTGAAATCCGTAATCCGATCCAGTCCAGTCCAATCCGATAGGTTTAGATTAGTTTTTTGAATCCGTGGTTCGGTTCCGGATTAAAGAATTAAAAATCCGTAGTCCACGGATGGGTTCCGGATTGAACCCCACGGTTTCAGATTGGAACCGATCCGGACCATATACAAATAGTCTATATTTTTATTATACATCCTCCCCCATAATATCTTCTCTTATTCCATATAAAACATAAACTCAAACCTAAACCTGCATAATATCTCCTTTTATTACTTTTGTTTGTTAGTTTTTAATTTTAATTTGTAATGGCCTAAATACTTATGGTGAAACCAATTTTCTTATGGTTGTTTAAATTCTAGAATAGTATGTCGCTATTATAGAAAGACATGTTACTATTGTGTAACTAATATTGCTCTATGTTTATATTTTTATGAAATTAAAGTGTTATATATATATATATTTTTTGTTATTTAATTATGTGAATCCGTGGTCCTAAACCGATCCAATCCGTATTTAAATGGATTGGCTCGGATTGGTTCCAGGATTTAAACGGATTAGATTGGTTCTAATTTTTCAAGAACTGTAGATAACGGATTGGTCCTGATTTTACCCTAATCCGATCCAATCCGGACCATGCTCACCCCTAGAAAAAATTGTGATCTCATTTCAATAATTTAAATTATTTATTTTGTAATATCTATCAAATATATAAATGGTCCAAGTAACTATTAGTATTCAATTTTTATTTATTTATTTTTATGAGTGATCTATTTGATAAATTTTACAAAATATACAATTTAAATTAACGAGATAAGTCCAAAATGAGCTCACAATCACAACCCCATATCACTGAGATGGGTCCGGAATGGGGCAGTTCCCTCAACTTGATCCCTCACCTCACCCTCTTCCTTTACAAAAATGTCGCTTTTGGTAATAAATAAATAACTTACAAAAGGGCATATAATATCAAGGTCATTAATGTTGTGTTTGATCATAAATTTAGATAAAAATGTGAATAAGAGAACTTTGAGCCAGGCCTTGAGATAGCTTAAGAATACATTTATCTGCATAATCCAAGTAAACTGAATGAGTAATTTATTACCAGAGGGAGATGTATATATCTAATTGTGTAAAAGAGTAAAAGCATTAAGGAACGAGAATTACAGATGCAACCAAAGCAAGAACTTGAGTTTTTTGCTGTAAACCATAATACTAAGGGGGGATTGCAATGCAATGGACTGTTAGTCCTGAGATGAATAGACTTGAAATGATATGTATTTGACTATTAGTCCGACTTTATTTTCTAACAAAACGAAGGACTAGTAAATCTATTAGACATGGAGTCCAATCCCATGAAACAAAGGCCCCTGTAATTGGTAAAGCTTATTGATTAACTTCCACCAAAGGCACCATGAACCAAGAGTCAGTATTGGAATGGCAAAGCAAAGCCAAATATGTGAGAGCTTATATGTTTTCTTAAGCAAAACCAGCAATCACACATGCCCTAGTTGGAATCTCATTTTATAGATAATTTATAAGAATTTCAACTAGGCTAACAAGACCACGCCATCTGATCACATACTTTAATTACTAACACACGCATGCATTTTTGCACCCAATTAGGAAAGTACAGTTGAAATTGAATTGAAAAATTTGTTAACCCTCGTTCTTGCCTCGTCACTCGTCGTTCATAGTCGTTCGTCACTCGTCGTTCACAGTCGCTGCCTCGTCACTCTGGCGAAGGCCGTCGTTCACCCTCGTCACTCTGCGAATGCCGTCGTTCACCCTCCTTCACCACGGCACTGAACGATTTTCATTTAAGGATTTTGGGGATTCTGGGATTCGGATTTTGGGGGTTTTGGTTTGGAGAGTTTAGGGATTTTGATTTGGGGGTTTTGGTTGGGTGAGTTTAGGGATTGGGATTTTGGGGATTTTAGGATGACCGCGAATGGGAGAAATCCCCGCGAATGTGTGAATTTTTTTTTTTTTTTTTTTGCGACGAAATATATACCACCGTCGCAAATGATACTTGATTAACAAATTAAAACGACGTCGTTTTACAAAAAAAATTTTTGCGACGGGCGTATACCGTCACAAATGGTCCACCATTTGCGACCGCAACTCTTTACCGTCGCTAAATAATACTTTTTGCGACGGTATACGTGCGTCGCAAATGCTCCTGCATTTTTCGGTGAAATGTATTAGCGACGGAGGCAAACCCCGTCGCAAAACCACTTTTTGGCAACGGCAACTACACTGCGTCGCAAAAACTCTTTTTTTGCGACGGCAGGTTCCCCGTCGCAAAAGCCTCCGTGTTATATAACAGATTTTCTTGTAGTGCATTTAGAAAATCAAAACAAAGAAAAAAAGTATGAAGAGAGTTAGTTAATCAACGCATACAGCGCCAAGGTACAAATTATGATATTCGCAAACAATCCACAATGTCGTAGCAAATGGAATATCGGGTCCATATTGGATGGTTAAAATTTATAGAAGATAGTAATGACATGTGTAAAACAGTATGAAAGCTGAGAGGAAAAATCTCAAGAAGGGAAAGAACTGATCATTTTGTTTAAGAGAAAAAAAATAAAAAAATAAAAAAATCATGTGTTTGGTTTGTATTATTATTATTTTTATATATTTCATTTTTTTACAGTCACTCCACGTCGCCTAAATTACACAATGTGAAATGACAATCCCAATTTTTTTTTTTTATAGAAAAATTATTGTCACGACCTAAACCCATCCCTATAGGTTTAGCGTCGTAATCGGTCAGTAATCCGTAGATTACCTACTGTCTCAAAGACAAAATTTTAAAATATTTAATGAAAATATTGGGGTTAAAGCGGAAGCAAAACAAAAATAATGATGTCCATTGA
>NW_021032492.1:80629-120996 GCF_004153795.1 Camellia sinensis | reverse complement strand
TGTGAGATACCATTGGATTTGTGATGTGTTAGATTCGAAATTGTTGCAACTCGAAAAGGTTCACACGGATGATAATATTTCGGATATGTTGACAAAGACTTTGTCGAGGGACAAACATTTGAAGTGTCGAACTTTGGCGGGTATGGTTGATGTCTCCACCTAAGTCGGTAGGGGGAGAACTGTTGGGTATACCTCCTTATTGGAGTGTGGGACCCAATTAGTTTATTAAAAGAGTTTTAATTTGGCTTGGTTTAGTATAATATATTTTTTTATATTATATTTGAGGAGACCCAATCTAATTTGGTAACAATTAAGATTTGATTACAAAATCCTAAATTCACAATATATATATATATATATATATATTGTTTTATGTGTGCCGCAGTGTGAAGTAGAGCAGTAGCCTAATTAATTTGTTTGCCCAGAGGTGAAGTGTGTGCAGATTGCTTCCGTGCCGACGATTTACATATTGGTTCAATTTTGATTTTTTGAAGCTTGGTTTGGATTAATTATTTTGGGTCTTTTTCAACTCTGATTCTGAAGATTTTGGTTCATCTATTTGGTGAGGTCTTTCCTCTTTGTTTATTTGTGATTATTTGGAATTCACCTAAGGGTGGTTTTGTGAGACCATTAGTGTCTCGTTTGTAATCGTTTGGAACTTATTTGGTTGATAGTGGAATCGGATTTCGATCCCGTGGACGTACCTCACATTGAGGGAACCACGTAAAATTCTTGTGTTGCCTTTGATTTAATTTTTCCGCATTAGTTTTTATTCCCATTGATTGATTTACTTGTGGGGAATCACGGATTTTCCCTAACAACTCACCTATGTTAAATAACTAAAAAATAAAAAATAACCCATTTGAATTATATTATAATTTTTCATATTTTGAAAATAATATGTAAATAATATCATGTAATACTTCAATAAAATTTAATAATTTTTCAAAAAATACAGAGCATAGAGATGCAAAAACTGTAACACATATGCAAGTAGGTGTTTAGGCAAAGGGTTAGAAAACACAATATATACCAACCCATTCTCTTCAATGGAGTACTAGGGGGAGTGCAGAGCCAGAGGAAGGAATATCTGTAGACAAACATGCTAAAAATAAATAAATAAATAAAGAATAAAGAGAGTTGTTGAAAGTCTACATCAAAACCCAGAGAAACAAAGTTCAACATATAAGCGGATGATAATGCAAAGGCAATTGACGAAGACCAGCCGGACGACCGACTGACATTTCGAAAGATGTTTGAGTGGGACGATTGGGTAGACTAAAAATTTGAAAATTGTCTAATTTATTACACATATTTTTTAAATATGTTTTGAAATTTGTAATCATAATTTGGAACTCCTACCAAATATAGGATTAGAATGTAAGGATAGAATTAGTTTTGGAAAGTTTTACCAAACACAACCTACATGTTCCTCTATGAAGTTTGTAATCTTATTACAAATTATCCCCTAAATTGCTAATGTCATGTTCTAAATTTTTTTAAATGACTAGCTTGCCCTTTTATGATATTTTTTGTATAAATTTTTATATATGAATATAATTTTTCATTTTTATTTCTATCATTATATCTAGATTAAAAATTTAAGAAATATAAAATTTGTACAAAAAAAATTTATAAAAAATTTATTGAATACAACAAAATAAGATAATGTATTAAAATTTAGTATTTTTGTATTTTTTTTATTTGGTAAATTTAAAAAGAAAATCACAAAATATTATATTTCTTAAGTATATTTAGATTAGGTGTATTTAAAAAATAAAAAATTTCTTAAAATATTAAATAAATTTAGTAAAAATAAAAATAAAAAAAAAACTCAATTTTTTGTGTGAGTTAAATCAAAGAAGATGATTGTTATTTCTTTTAAAATGTCATGAATAAAATATCGGTATTATTTTATTATTTTACATGTATAAAACTAAAAAATAAATATGTTATTTTAATCTAAAAGGTGGTAAGTATAATTTTTTAAATGTAAAGGAAAATTTGTGTTAAATAATAACCTTAGTAGGTATTAATGTAATTTACCCGAACTTATTTAGGCTTCATTTGGGAAGAAGGGTTGGGTTGGGTTGGGTTTGGGGCTATTTTAGTCACAAAAAGACAAAATATGTTTTTTTAACCTAACAAGACAAAACATCACATCTAACCCATAATCATTACATTATTTCTCTTATAAAAAAACCAAAAAAGCCTTCCCAAACGAGGTTTTTTAATCTCAGGCTAAAATAGCCAAAAAACCAACTCACTTTCCAAAAGAACCCTTAGGTTCCATTCGTGATTGGTGAGGTCCCAATGGAGACATGGTTGGAATCAGATCCTCTCCTTACTTTCTCTCCTTGCCTCTCTACTTGCTGCGCCATTAGGCCCACTTTTGAGCTCAATTTCGATAATCCGAACCATTCACATTTTAAGATTTGTTGAGTACATCATACTTGTAAAAAATCAAATTGATCGGATATCAAAAAGCATGTGTTCAGAAAACTGTTTATTAAATTTTTTTTAAAAAAAATGATTTTTTAGTTCGATGAACCGAACGCATAGTTTCTGATATCTGATCAATTTTATTTTTTATAAGTATGATATACTCAACAAATTTTAAAATATAAATGGTTCGGATCATTGAAATTAGGCCCAAAAGTAAGCCTAATGTCCTAGCAAGTAAGAAGGCAATGAGAGAATAAGGAGCGGATCTTGATCCACATGGTTGACTAGGAAGGTTGTAATTATATTCATTCTTATATTATAATGGAAAATTTTCACTATGTTACACAAAAAATTGTAATAATTATTTAATAATAAATTCTTGAACAGCGCTATATTTATATAATTTTTCTCTCTCACAATGGCTTGAATGAATTGACAAAACAGAATGTATGTAAGAAAAGTTTTAAAAAAAACATTCAAGTGTGGGTTAATTTTTTAAAATTTTACTTGTAACATTATTTGGAGAGAAAAAATGTATGAATGAATCATTTATTTTAATTCGTATAATCATTGAAATTTTTTACAATAAACACTCTTTATCATATGTACATTTAGTTATATCATTTTTTTCTTTAATTATGATTAATTTTCTTTTTAGTTATATATTATTTTAATATATTTGGTTATGCCTCAAGTAATGTTTAATTATGATTTTTTTTATTATTTTTAATTATGATTCAAAAGTATAAAATTATATTATTATTATTTTTAATTATAAGGTACATATAATAAAGGAGCTTTTTCCATAAATCCATCTTTAATTACTTATGTTCCAATTAGTCCAAAATTTATTCTAATATTCCACTTAGTCCTGTCCTAGGTAAAAAAGACAATATTACCCTTATGTTCATATAATATCATAGGCGCCTTTTTTCTTTGAACTCTACAATTTTGTTTTCCCCCAAATTAAAACCCTAACGTTGAATTCCTTCTTATTCGACCAAAACCTTACGATCGGCGAGTATTGTTCATTCCGACAACTGAGATCGCCGATAACTGTTCATTCCGAGAATTGCGATCCTCACTCCAATGGTGAACAAAAGTAAGTTGTTTTCTTCAATTTCATATTATTTTTTGAAATTAAATCCACTAGTTCATATTCTTTCATTAAAACCTGAATATTCACATTTTAATGTTTGATGTTTAATGTTTATTGATTCGACATTTAGCCTTTGAAATTTATATATTAGAATTTTCTTATTTATGAATGCTTTATTTTTCATGTCACTTTTATGAATGCTCTGTTTTTCAACTTTAGTGTTTAGGGACTCAACATTTAGGAATATTTATGAATGCTCTGCTTCTTATTGTGAATGTTTGAATTTTTGTTTCCCATCGTTGACATTTTGTATTTCAAGTATGAATGTTCACATTGCAAATGATTGGAGTCTATTTCCATTGCTACATCGATTATGTTAATCCATATTGTTGAGATTACAATAGACTTAGAACACCATTGTTAGTATTTAGAATTTGTTTTAACATTTCATTGATTATGTTGAGTGAATTGTCACATTGCTAACATTTGTGTTTGAAGTATGAATCTTCTCATTGTGAATGTTTGGAGTTTATTATCCATGTTACATTAATTATGTTGAGTCACATTGTCAAGATTTTGGTTTGACATTAATGATTGAAGTATAAGTCTTCCCATTGTGAATGTTTGGAGTCTAATTTTTATCTTGCATTGAAAATGTTCAATTATATAGTTGATATTCCAATATTCACATTTTTCATTCAAAATAATGTGCTAATTGTTTTTGAGTAGGAATTTTCTCATTGTTAGTATTTGGAGTCTATTTTTCACGTCACATTGATTATGTTGAGTGAATGTTCACATTGTCAAAATTTCATTATTGACATTCGCGTTTGAAGCATGAATTTTCTCATTGTGAATGTTTAGAGTTTATTATTCATGTTACATTGATTATGTTGAGTCACATTATCGATATTCCATCGTTGAAATTTTGTGTTTCAAGTATGAATGTTCACATTGTAAATGTTTGGAGTCTAATTTTCATCTTACATTGAAAATGTTCAATCATATAGTTCATATTCCAATATTTATATTTTTCATTCAAAATAATTTTTAGATGTTGCCATATTCTCTAATTCTTTACATATTATCTATGAGTGATATTATGAAATTTGGTGCTCATCAATATTCATTTTAATAGTACTGTTAATTACTCATTCCTCTTAATGTCTTGTCTTTATTTTTGTTTAACATTTTGTTGACAGATGTTATATCAACACCAAAGACAAAAATAAAAAAAGAACAAACCCATGAGGAAGAGACAGCTCCAGCTGATGTGAAACCCAATGTCGATATGAACAAAGTGAACTACCGTTCAAACATGACTGGCCTGGTAAAGTTGATGTCAACAACGAAGTTCACTGATGGGTAGCTGAAATGTTTGAAGAGAACTCCATTTTGGATGATGTTTGATGCACTGATAAACACAAAAATTGAACTATCATCATGCATGAAATATGATAATGTGATAACAAAGATCATAGAGACATACAACCCTGCATCAAATTCTTTCAAAATTGGCCCCAAATCTGTCAAATTGTTTGCATATGACATCAAATTAATTTTTGGAGTAGACTGTAGATCTGTGCCAATGGAAACTGCATATGGTTTGAAACCAACATTTGGACTTATCGGCAAGAAGTGCAAGGACACATAGAGGCTTACATCGAAAAATATCCGATCTTTGATCGATGACGCATTGGTTGGGAGAAAGAAATCAGATAATGAGGAGGTTGCTAAGTTGATAAGTTTGCATGCTTGTTTAAAGCTCTTTTACTCCACAACCGGCGAGACAATTGGATGGGCATACTATCAACACATGGAGCATTTGGACAAGATGAGGGAATATGATTGGGCAGAAACCATCAAGTCCACATTAATGAATTCCATTGAACTTCATCATCGATGTCCAGAATAAGTGACTGGCTGTGTTATAGCTTTAATGGTATGTAATACAACATTCACTCACATAAATATTAATGTGTACGTCTGAAACGATACATTCACATTAGTTTATAATCATAATTTTTTTTCGACATGTATATTAATTGATTATGTTGAGTCACATTATCAAGATTTTGTTTTGACATTCATGTTTTAAGTATAAGTCTTCCCATTGTGAATGTTTGGAGTCTAATTTTCATCTTACATTGAAAATGTTCAATCATATACTTCATATTCCAATATTTACATCACATTGATTATGTTGGGTGAATGATCACATTGTCAAGATTCCATTGTTGACATTTGTGTTTGAAGTATGAATCTTCTCATTGTGAATGTTTAGAGTTTGTTATCCATGTTACATTGATTATGTTGAGTCTCATTATTGATATTTCATCGTTGACATTTGTGTTTCAAGTGTGAATCTTTACATTGTAAATGATTGGAGTCTAGTTTCATTGTTACATTGATTATGTTGAGCCATATTGTTGATATTCCAATAGACTCAAAACACCATTGTTAGTGTTTAAAATTTGTTTTGACATTTCATCGATTACATTGAGTGAATTGTCATATTGCTAACATTTGTGTTTGAAGTATGAATATTCAAATTGTAAATGTTTGGAGTTTGTTTTCCATGTTACATTGATTATGTTGAGTCACATTATCAAGGTTTTGTTTTGACATTCATATTTGAAGTGTAAGTCTTCACATTGTGAATGTTTGTAATCTAATTTTCATCTTACATTGAAAATGTTCAATCATATAGTTGACAATTTGTTACATTTTATGTAGTATTGGCTGTGTGAGCGTACCAAAATAGTGGAACCAATTTTGCAAAATGCAGCACTTCGATTTCTCAAATGGAATCTAACAAAACTTCACAAGAATGTGAAGAATTTGTCTTTCTCGTCAATCAATGATGATGAGGTTAGATACCAACATTATCTAATGTGAATAATATTATTAATTGTACTAAAACTAACAGTAATCTCTATTACTAGGTTTATATAGAGAAACTCATACTAACAGACCGTGAGAGCATACTGTTGACACATACAATAATTCGGGAAAAAGAGAATTAAAAAGATGTATCTGAAAGTATTATTCATCATGAAGTCAAAATTGAGGAAGAAATGAACATGAGCATACAAGAGGATGAAATTGATGAGACATACAATGTAGAATTGGGCAATCAACTACAATTTTAGACTAGTGTGGATCATCACGTTAAAATTGTGGAAGAAATAGACATGAGTCCTAGCATACAAAAAAATGACATTGATGTGACATTTGATACTAAGTTTGGCAATGCAGTACAATTTCAGAGCAATGAACATGATGAAGCCAATATTGAGGAAGGTGCAGAGACTCTTGCATATCTACATGCACATGGGGTGCATCAAGTCATTGTGTCAAAGGTTGCTTAGGACAACATTATAGAGAAAATGGTCGCTGACCATCAAAAAGCATTGGATCTCATCAAAACTACAAATTGAGAACCAAAATCTGCAGGCAGCAAATGACATGAAAGACAAAATCATCTTGGAGCTGGAAACACTAATATGTAACCAGAAGGAGAATCCAACAGCTCAGAATGAGTTGTCCTCTGTCAAACTTACAATTGATAATAAGAATGTTGAGATAGAAAGGCAAAGTAACTCCATAATTGACCTCCAAATTGAGAAGACTATACTCTAACTTGAGAAAACTATGTTAGAAGATAAAATTGATAATGATGCAATACATGTTGTCACACAATAGATAAACCATGAGGCTATAGATGTGGAACTGAAGCAAAATTTGAAAAAACACCCAAAAAACACCTACATTTTTGGTGAAGCACATCAAAATCAAAAAAAAGGAAAGAATTGAAGTTGCCTGATTTTGAATATCAAGACAAAAAAGGTGGCAAACAGAAAAAAAAGTTGAAAAATTTGGAACAAAATGACACTGAGAAGCAATGTGAAATTGTAGATCCATATTTTGAAGACTATTTGCACAAGCTTCGAGATGTTAAGCGTCCTAAGCATAATAAGTTTAGGTTGACCAACAAATATGAGATTTGGAAGATCATATCTGAATAGGACAAACAAAAGATAAGGAATATGCATAAAAATTGAGGTTACGGGTAAGCATATTTCAAACAACTTCTCTGTCTTTGCATACCATCCTTGTCTTATTATATCTAAATTCTAAATGTAGGTTAATTGTTTGGCGAGGAACCACCAATGACACTTATATTTTCTATGACGATCTTGAGTTAATAATTCAAGACAAGTCCATAACAAACAATGTATGGTGCTTTGTACATTGTGCGTTAAAGGTTATATATATTAACATTCACATCATAATCACATTAACATTGAATATATACAGGTCATAGATCGCTGACTTCCCAAAAATCATATTCAAACAAGAAATTATATATATAAGGGTAAAATGGTCAAAAAAATAAAATGGAAAACAGGACCTCCGGGTCTAGAAGTGTAAACTTTAGGATTTAATAAAATAAAAATAAAAACCATGGACTGATTAGTATAAAAGA
This sequence comes from Camellia sinensis, assembly GCF_004153795.1. NCBI lineage: Eukaryota > Viridiplantae > Streptophyta > Magnoliopsida > Ericales > Theaceae > Camellia > Camellia sinensis. The sequence goes on along the minus strand of NW_021032492.1, from coordinate 112,963 downwards.
ATCTGAAATAGGATTTTTTGGTAATTTTCCCCATATAATAAACCCTAATATTTTATTAAACCCTAATATTTTCCATAATCATTTCATAACGATTACATCGATGAGGATATCCTTGTCTCCATTATGGACAGTGTAAGGATGAGTTGTTCATTTTTTTTTTTTCTTTATTAATTATTTCCAATTCACATTTTAAAAGAGCAGAGAGATACAGAGGGTATCTCTAAGAGATTTTCATTGATATCGTTTCAATTGGAAGTGGAACTTGTGAAATGCCTCTACCACTCACTGTTGTAACCAAACTGGAAAACAGGGCCGGTGAGGAAATCGTGATTTGTGAGTGCCGTAGCACAGCACCGGAGGGCCAGTATGGAGATACCATCACGCTGGCCTTAAACCAACACAGGGAAATCAGTGCTACAAAGATTAATAGACGGTGTGTCGAATCCTTAAGGTCTTCTGTACTGAAAATTTTCGTCGGCGGCGTTGACACCGGTCGTATATTGAAGCCCTGTGACTTGGTTGACTACTCCAGGATCGTGTTCAAGCATGAGAATGGAAACCTGCTCATCATAGGCCATAGAGACACCTCTCCGTGTCCCATGCATAGGGTCAAGTACAGCCTCTCTTTCCCTAACCAACTCTCTCTCTCTCCTACCAATCTCTCTCTCCGTTGGAAATGAAATTTAAAAAAATAAAAAAAATTTAAAATTATATATATATATATATGTATTCAATTCTGGTTATTTTGTGTTTTTAGTACTATTCTGATTTTGTTTCGGTTTTTTTCTTCTCAGCGGACTGCGTTTTCTTATGGGAAGAAACAACTACCAGGATATGGCTGAAGAAGAGATCGCTTGAGTACAGACTATCATCCGGTATTCATTATTTTTTATTTTTTTTCCATATATATACGTTTTGTTCATGATCTGGACATCAATTTGTTTGAATTTAGCACATGGCCACGTGATCTTCTTAACTTATAGAATAGTTTCTGAAACTTATTTCTTTCTATTTCTCTTGATTTCTTTTCTTTTATCTTCAAATCGTTCAAACCAAACGAACTGTTAAAGTCAGACAAGTTTCTTTTCTCTCTCTGCGAATTGATTTAGATTTTCACGAAGTCTCAATCGACTATCAAAGTGAATCGAGATATTGATGCAAGATTTGAGATTTTGAATTTCTCTGAGCCTTCATTCTAATTTGTGAGATTGGTTTGTCCTTTTAATAAGCTGATGTGGAGTTAATCTCTGTATTACACAAGTTCACAACACCAGGAAAAAAAAAAAATGGTAAATTACATTGACACCCCTTGATATTTATATTTATTACAGTTTTTCCTCACCTTTTAAAAATTACATTCCGTCTAAAGTTTAAAGTTTTATTATATATTGCTTCATCTAGCAATTTAATTTTTTTTAAATAGTAATTTTGTCCTCACTGGATAAATTACATTGACACCCCTCACATTTTAGAAATTACAATCCCCTCCCCAAGGTTTAAAGTAGCATTACCAATTGCCCCTTCAGTTAGTATTAGTCAAAAAAAAATTCATTGAAAAAAAAAATTTAATTGGAAAAAAAAATTTTTGAAATTTTTTTTTGTTAGTCAAATTTTTAAATTTCGGTTTAAAAACCGACATAAGATAAAAATTACACTGACACCCCTTGAGATTTATGTTTATTACACTTGAAAGATAAAAATTAAATAAAAATGATAATTATTTTTTTATTTTTTATTTCTTAACCAAATTAATTTTTAATTTTTTTAAAAAAATTTCTAAAAATCAAACCATACATAACTTAAAAATCTTTTGATAAATCGTTTCTTACATTAATAACTTATTTAATTATTTGTTAATTTTATGACATTTTTACCATCTGAGGCCTGTTCAGTAACTATTTCATTTTCGGTTTTCAATTTATATTTACAAAAATTTTAAAAACTGTCATAAAAACTTGTTTGATATTTTTTTTAGTTTATAAATAGTTGTCTCAATTTGTAAATTTGAGAAAAAAACGTAAATTCAAAAAACGAGTTTATGTTGATTTTTAAACAGAAATTTAAAAATTTGACTAACAAAATTTTTTTCCAATTAATTTTTTTTTCAACTAATACTAACCGATGGGGCAATTGGTATTGCTACTTTAAACCTTGGGGAGAGGATTATAATTTCTAAAATGCGAGGGGTGTCAATATAATTTACCCAGAGAAGGCGAAATTGGTATTTAAAAAAATTAAATTTCTAGAGGACGCAATCTGTAATGAAGCTTTAAACCTAGGGAGGGGGTGTAATTTTTAAAAAGTAAGGAGGGAACTGTAATAAACATAAATCTCAGTGGGTGTCAATGTGATTTACCCAAAAAACAAAAACAAAAACGAAAACAAAAAACAACAAAAATGGATTTTTTTTTTAAGGTCTCTGATATTGAAATTTTTATAAAGTAAATGACATACAATATTTTCATAGTAGTTAAGGTTCCTCAACATTTTTATAGAGAAAATTCGATTCAGAGAAATTTCGCCCGACTCAGAGAAATTTCAATTTTCACATAAATTTCTCTAAGTCGAATTTTCTTTGTGAAAATATCGAGGGATCTTAGCTAATTAAAAAAAAAAAATGAACCTCTCTTACTACACAAAATTAGTGAAAAATCCCTCTCTAACTTTGTGTAATAGGAAAGGTTCAAGATATTTTTTTTATTAGCCAAAATCCCTCAACATTTTCACAAAGAAAATTCAATTCAGAAAAATTTCGCTCTAGTCAGAGAAATTTTAATTTTCAATTTCTTTGGTGTAATCACACAGAAATTTCAAAATTTCTCCGTAAAAATTGAAATTTCTTTGAGTCGGAGCTAAATTTTTCTAAGTCAGGCAAAATTTCTCTTAATCAAACTTTCTCTGTGAAAATATTGAGGGACATTAACTATTATGAAAATATTGTATATCCTTTATCTTATAAAATTTTAGGGTGTATTTGATTTGTATTTTGAAACATATTTTTGGAAGAAAATTTCAAAAAACATGTTTGGTTACAAATTTTCTCAAAAAAATTTGAAATTACTTCTCTCTTTATTACACATCAATCAATCGCTTTTTCTCTCTCATATCTCCTTCTCAATCACTTTTGCTCTTACATACATCATGGGTGTTCGGGAAGTGGGTTTTTTTGTAGATTTTTTTAATTGTAAGATATTATTAGAGAAATTTTTTTTTTGTGTTTGGGAAGATAGTTAGGTTTTTTTGTGATTGGATGTGATGTTTATGAGAGAAAAAATGATGGGTATGTTTGGTTTGCATTTGGGAGATGAGTTTTAGAAAAAAAAAATTTTAAAAATTGTTTGGTTTGAGTTTTTCTCAAAAAATTTCCAAAATCATTTTATCTCTCTCACACATCAATCAATAACTTTTTCTCTCTCCTCTCTCTTTCTCAATCACTTTTTCTCTCACACACATCTACTCAAATTCTCCTAAAATATCAAATCATCTCAAACTCCCACAAAAACAACTCTCCCAAAATATACAACCAAACAAACTAAAAAAAAATTTAAACTCTCTCCCCAAAATTTTTTTCAAAAACAACTCTCCCAAATACAAACCAAACAAGCCCGACATGATTATGGGGTTTGATGTGGTATTTTGTTTGGATTTATTTTTTTTTGGTTTTGTAACTAATTTGTCTTTTAGTGAAAAAAACCAAAAAAAATTCAAAAAAATCAGCTTCCCAAACAGCGCCATCTACTCAACTACAACAAAATATTAAATTATCTCAAACTCTCAAACTATTTTCAAAATATATAACCAAACAAACCAAAAAAATTTCTAAACTCTCTCCTAAATTTGCTTTTTTGAAAATTCATCTTAAAATGCAAACCAAACACACTCTTAATATCAAAGACTTTTAAAAAAAAAATCCCTAATATTTTTATAATTAATAATAATTTTTTTTTTTTTTTAACAGCCACATCATTTGTTATCCCTGTTTGTATAGTTTTATCAGATATTTGAGAATCAAATAGTCTCAAAATATATGTATGTATATTGTGGCTAATATCTCATTTGGCATTTATTTTTTTATATTGCAGGTCCGCCTAGGAAGGGGTCTTTGCGAAAAAGAAAAATGTTTTAAAGCTCTATATAGAAGTTCTAAGAGCTCTAATAGGAGGTGGGCTCTAATAAGAGGTGGGTCTCGTTATCATGTGACGTTTTGGTCTTTTTTGTTTTTTTTTGGATTTTTCATATCATTAGAGTTCAATTAGAGCTCTAAAATTAGAGAGATGCATCATTGTTGGCGAAAAATGTTTAAGATCACTAATTTGGAAGTTCTAGGAGAGTTCTAATTAGTGTCTGTTTGGTGCAGCTTATAAGCTACTTATTTCAGTTTTTAGCTTAATTTAAGCTATTTTGATGTGTTTGGTTTAGCTTAACAATGCAGTTTATAACTTTTTGTAAGTCAGAAATCAGCTTATTCTTTGAGTGGGGCAGGAGATGCTTAATTTATAAGTCAGAAACCAGTTTATGTTCATAGCTATAAGCTATAAGCTGTTAAAACATAAATTATAAGCACTTTCCCACAGCTCTACCAAACAGGGCCTTAGTAAGACTCATCTCTTGATGTGATGTTTTACCTTGTTTTTTTTTTCTTCTTTCGCTGCCAGCTCATTAGAACTGGCAGTAGTGCTGTTGATTTAGTGGTCTAAATCAAAACCCGGGTCTTTACTATGCAGCAAGATCTGCTATGAGCTGTTTTTTGGTGCACGTTTATCTATTTATCTATATTATTATTAAGTGAAAATCTAAATTGATTTAGTGAAATATTCTTCTCTTCATGTCATGTGACCATTTTATATATGTTAAAATAAAAAAATTATTATATAGCATAAGCAAGTTTTGAACCCAAGATTTTGGATTCCATTAAAAACATACTTATCATTTAAGGAATATGCATAGTATAATATTAAATTCTTTATTATTTATTTTTAGTATTAGCTATCTGCATTGCACACGTATCGCGTGTGCACCCACTAATTATTATTAGAGAAAGACTATATGTGTTCCTAAAAAGAGACATATATAATATAAGAAAAAAGATTAGGAGTTCTAAATTAAGAGTTTTAATAGTTTTAATTGGTGTGTGGGTATCATGTGATGTGATATTTTGGTCCTTTTTTTTTGTGTTGATTTTCTACATTATTAGTGCTCTTTTAGAACTTCCAAATTAGAAGAATGTATCATTTTTGATAATATAACTATGGGAGAAGAAAGAAGAAAGAGAAAAATTATCAATTAATTTATAATTTTTATAGTGAAAACAATGAGTTTTATAGTATTTATTATGTCGCTTTATTATATAAGTTAACAAATGACAATTTATGGTGTGTATCTTAGAATGACAAATGACAAAATTATACGATCCTGTAGAAAAAATTAATTTATGATAAATAAAAAGTTATACTTTTTTGTGATGTAAAAAATTATATCATTTTGCAAAAAATTATATTAATTTTTTATGGTATTGTTACGAGGTGCATACTATTAAAGGTGCATATAGGATCTTTTCGCTTATTATTATTATTGTGTCAATATTTTTTTTAGGAGAAATTATTCATCAGTGGTGGTTTCAAAATTTTATTACGAATTCATGAAAAAGTTTGTTTTAAATTATTAATATTTATAAAACTTATCACTAATTTATAATTATTTTTTAAAATTACTCCCGATTTGAAATTTTCTCTATTTTTTCTTTTCTTTCAATCATCATATATTGAACGATTAAGGATATCAATCTCTTCTCTATAAGAGTTGAATACAATCACTTAGACAACTAAGGTCCCGTTGGGGGACTTGGGTTTATAGTAAAAAAGTCAAAAAATCACTATAAATTATTCCATCACTTCTTTATTTTTTACACATTTTTTGTAAAAAGATTAAAAAAAAAAAACTAGAATAATCAATTTCCAAATGGAGACTGTGGTGCTAATTAAGACTGCGCAAAATACTTCTCAATCCGTACCAGACCACTCAATCCGCACCAATCCGCCTACTATTCGTGATTTAAAATTTAAAATTCGTTTTTAAAGCTGTCTCACTCTGTTATAGTTGATATATATATTTCTTTTACCCATAGTAAAATATTGAAGTAAAAATTAATGTAATAGAGATTTAAGATACAAAATTTGTTACAAATTAGTGTTATATATATGAAAATTATTATGTAAAATTAGTATTATATAAATAAAAAATATTATGCAAATTAGTATTATAATTGTTTAAGATTATTATTCAATCAACTAAAAAATTAAAACTGCCTAAATTGAATAAACCGTGATTTAATTATTTATCAATCTGTCATTTATAATTTCACTCCCAAATCACACCGAAGCGCATGCACACCTCTTTCCTTCAAGCCACAGTTTGGAGTCGACTTAAAAACTGCCTCTCTAAGACCAAAATAAATTTTAAAAAAATAAAAAAATCTCCATATACATTGCTATATATGCTATCAGATGATTTATAGATTACGTGCATGTGACATTTTAATTTAATTTTTTTTATTTCTTTAAGATAGGAAACCAGTTGAATTTACGGAAAAGCAATAGCCTGAGCAGGCCCTAAATCAACAAAGATGAGTCCTCAGGCCGACAGCAAAACGCACGTCAAAAATTTAAGGAGACCTTTATAAATTCGAACATTATTAGCATTTACTTTTTTACTCTGTATTTTATTTAAACTTTATTTTGTCTTTATAAAATGCAAAGGTACTTTTTTTTTCATTTTGCATATCCTTCTCAATTAATATAATGGCAAATCTACTTAATTTTTTCCGTCACATAATTTATCTCAAGTGTGATTTATCAATATTAATGTTGAAAAATTCTTTTTGCATAAGCGGCGGTTTTAAGGTATTGTCAACAATATTTTATTAGCAATGCAAACATTTGGGAAGGGGTATAATTTTTATATGAAGAATTTTATTATATACATCCTATATCATATATATCTTTATTTACGTCATTTTTCTTTAATTATGATATTATTTTGAGATTTTGATTATAACTTTTGTATATTTGATTATGGCTTTTTAAATTTTTTTTAGTTATGACTCAGAAGGTATAAAATGTTACTATTTTCTTCTATAATTATAAGGTGCATATGATACATATCTTTTAGTCTTTCCCTTTATATATATATATAATTTAGGAAATACTATAATGCACCAAAAAAAAAAAAGAATGTACCATATGCCGAATTACAAGTTTTTGTGGTATTTGGTTATGAACTATTATAATATTGGTTATGACTTAATCTTCGTCTGGCATTGGTTTTTTTAGTTGATTTTTTTGCGTTGGGATTTTGTTAGCTTGGCTTTTTTAGCTTCGTTTGGTTTGGCTTTTTAAACTTTTCTGAGAAAAAAGTATAATGATTATATTTTAGATATGACATTTTATCTCATTGGCTTATACAATCAATTTTATCTTTTTGTACTTTTTTAGCCAAAAATCTAAAACAAAACGAAACTTAAAGTTATCAGGAAGATGATTTGGAGTTTGCTCAAAAAATATAAAGAAATGGTACGGCAACTTATAACAAATAAGTAAATAAGTTGTTTATTTAAATTGTTCCCAAACCACGCCTTAATTTTAAACTTTATGAAGCTGTAGATAATAGTTAGGGATAAATAAAAAGTTATACTTTTTTGTGATGTAAAAAATTATATCATTTTGCAAAAAATTATATTAATTTTTTATGGTATTGTTACGAGGTGCATACTATTAAAGGTGCATATAGGATCTTTTCGCTTATTATTATTATTGTGTCAATATTTTTTTTAGGAGTGTTCATATTTTAAGATTTGTTTAGTATATCATACCTGTAAAAAATCAAGTTGATCGTATATCAGAAAGTATGCGTTCAGAAAATTGGGACTACAAACTATTTTTTAATAAACAATTTTCCGAACACATACTTTATGATATTCGATCAACTTGATTTTTTACAGGTATAATATACTGAATAAATCTCACATGTTTGAGACTTGTTTTCTGGGGGTGTGAGGATTGGAGGTCACAACTACTTCCCTAATAATAATAACAACAATGATTCATCCCATTAAAAACATCACTACTAATAATATTAATGCATTAAAAAAATAAAAAAAATAAAAAAAAATTACAACTCCAAGACCAAAACATCACATCATTCATGACGAGACCCACTACCACCTAATTAGTGGGAGCACTAATTAGTGCTCCCAAGCATTTTTCTAATAATAATGATGATGTGAGGTTGATATTGAGCAAGTGGAAAATGACGTAACGTTGATACCTACAGAAAGTTAAGGTTTAGTAGTAAGATTTTTGAATTTTTTGGTTATGGTGTATTTGGTTAGAAAATTTTAAAAAAAAATTTATAAAAAAAGAGAAAAAATTATGTAAAATGAGATGAAATATAAATATATTTTATTCACATTTTACTTTTTTTTTTTTCTAATTTTTTTATTTTTAAAAATTTTCTAATCAAATACAACATTAAAGTCTGAGCTCAAATTTCTATAATTTTTTTTGTTGAAGTTAAATTAATTTTTTAGTGCTTTAAGGCCTCGTTTGGGAACCCTTCATTTTAGCTAAAAAGTCAAAAAGTTATTAAATTTGCTAAAAAATCAACAACTTATTCCAAAAAGTCAAAGATTATCTTTTCTTTCTACTTTTTGCACATCTTTTCGTAAAAAATCAAAAAGCCATCCCAAATATACTAATTTTTTTTAGCTTATATTTTAACTAAATAACTAAAAAATTACTAAATTAACTTGTTCCCAAACCGGGCCTAAGTCCCATAGGATCTTTAATTTCAGCTCTGAGATAAGTGAGGTGAAACTTCATGTAGATGCACTGGAAATGTTAAGAGCCAATACTCTTTTATTTATATGTATGTTAAGTAATTTCTCTATATATTTATTTTATGAATCTAAAAATAAAATAAAATATTGAGTAAGTAGATAAGTGAAATATTAATTAATTTATTCTAAAAATTTTCTCTGTAAAAGATGAAATAATAATAAAAAATAATACTGAGGATGTAACGTTGGTATTGTAGATAAGTTAATTATTTATTTATTTGTAAAAATTTTCTTTGTTTGTAGAGATATAAATTAATGACTGGTTGTCTCCCGAATCTTCCCCAAGAGAGAGGAGTCTTTTGGCGACAAATTAAAAAAGTAAATTTTTTGACTTTTTAATTTTGTTAATTAAAAAGTTACAAAAAAAATTAAAAAGTTCAAAAATTAATTTTGTACCAACTTTTCAAAACACAAGAGAAAGAAACCCTAGAAAATCAGAGACATGCAATGCCAAGCTGAACTGTCAACCCGTCTATTGTTTGACGGATTTAGATATGTTTAATTTTTTTGTTGGTTATAATTGGATAATCAATTCTTTAGTGGGTTAAAAGGGTTTTTAATTGGACATTATCAATTATGAGTGAATCATGCAGTCTTGCTAGATCCAGTTAGGAATGTTTTTAAAAAGAATAAATTATAAACACATCATTTGAAATTTATTTAAATTACAAATTATTCTTTGTAATTTTAAAAATTACATTATATTCTTTAAAGTTTCTAATTTCATAATAAATACGTCATTTTATTAATAAATCATCAAGTTAATTAACAGTTTTGAATAATGTTAAAATTTTATTTCAATTAATAATTCAAATAATTTTATTATTGTATAGGTGAATAGTTAGAAATTTCACTTTTTCAATTAATTCTATTAGAATCTTGATTGGTAGCTCGAAAAAGCCCTCTCCTGAATCCCCCGAATTTGAAAAGAAGAAGAAAGAAGAAGAAGGAAAGGAGGAACCAACATCAACCAGAGGGGGGCTTAGGCAGAGGTGGAGGCAGAGGAGGGGGGCGGAGGTGGAGGCAGGGGGCAGAGGCGACGACGGGGCTAGGCTGCGACGACGAAAACTGGGCTGGGCTGCGACGACGACCGGGCTGGGCGACGATCGGCGATCGACGAACCTCTCTTCTCTTTCTCTCTCTTTCTCTTTTCCCCTCTTCTTCTCTCTTTCTCTCCCTCTTCCTCTCTGCGTTTTAGACTGGAAAATAGAAGAAAAAAAAGAAAAAAAGAAAAAAAGAAAAAGGAAAATGCCCAAAATGACGTCGTTTTGGGCATTCAGAGGATTCGGGGAGAAAAGTTTCGAGCTACAAAACATTATTCATTCTGTTAAATAAAATTTTTTAACAGGGAGGTATTTGTAATTTTTTAAACCACATGAAGTAATTCGTATTTTAAGCAAATCTCAGGAGGTGTATTTGTAATTTACTCTTAAAAAAATAGAATGTACAAGAATCGAACCAGTGCTGATATCACATGGTGAAAAATAAATTTAAAATTAATATAATGTTTGATAAAATTGAAAATTGAATATTAAAATTTATAAATTAAAAAATTATTTGATAAAAAATTAAGTACTGAACTAAGATAAATTATTTGATATGTTTAAGTTCAAATTTAAAATTTTTTACTTTTAAATTATATCTTTTAATTTTTATTTTGTGATGGTGAGTTGGTGGTGTTGGAGGAGGCAGTGGCAGTGTTAGTTATGGCACCAAAGACAATAATGATGGAGATTAGTTCAAAAAAAAAAAAAAAAACGAAAAAAAAAAAACAAAAGTGATTGTGATTGTGGTGATAGTGGAAGGGTAATGTTGTGGAGATAATAATAATAAAAAAATAAAATAATTAAATAAATAAAAAAGAAGAAGGTGGTGACAGTGATGCAATGGTGGTGGTAATTATAACAATGGTGACAATAGTTATAGTAATAATGGTTATGGTGGTTATTGTGGTGGCAAAATGATGAGGTAGTTGTGACAACAATGACAATAGCCATAAAAGTGAAAATTGCATTGGTTGTTATAGTGATGTTAGAAATGATAGGGGTGATAGTAACCAAATGATAGTGATACTAATGACAACAATGGTAGTGGTGATAAATGTGGTAATAGTAGTAGTGGCGGTCAGTGACAGAGGGAAGTGAGGACAAGGGGTTCACGGGCCCTCAGTTTTTTTTTTTTTTTTTTTTTTGCAAATATGAAGAAAATATTTTAAATAAAAAAAATTACAATAATATTATTAGAATGAAATGTCAATGACATTTTAAAAATTATGAGAACAGTAATGGTTATTTTGATTAAAAATGAAGAGACTAATATAAACCATATTATTTATGAAAATTTTATAAATTTTTTTGAATGTAACGGTGATGTCATTGTTATTGACATGCAAGCATAAATAATCTCACTATAAAGATATGAAATTTATTAGATTGTTAGCTACATTTGACATGTGAGATTTACTCTCTATATATTTATTTACTATTAGCTAGTGATATCACATACTAATGATAACGTGGTATTACCATTATATTGAATTTTGGGTAAATTACATTAACACTCCTTGAGGTTCGGTCTAATTACTATCCACTCCCTGATGTCTTTGAAATTATATTCCCACCCTTGTGGTTAATAATTTCATTTCACAAACTCCCCTGCTTATATAAATGATAACAACTTCTAGTAGAAAAACAGAGAAAATTACATTAAAAAAAAGTAAAGGAAAGGCAAAAAAAAAAAAAAAAGAGAAAGTAAAGCAAAGCAAAAAGAGAGAGAGAGTGCATGAGTTCAATATCTTCATTCCGTCTAAATAATTATAATGACAGGGGGCTTAGTGTAATTTCTCAAATGTCAGGGAGTGATTTGTATTAAACCCAAATCTCAGGGGATGTAAGTGTATTTTACCCTTGAATTTTTAATCAGTTTTTGTATAAAAAAATAATTTATCATTATATAATTTATTTTAAGACTTATATCTATATTTTTTTATATTATCCATGATATACTAGTTATAAATAATGTTATTTTTTTGATATTTCTCGAAATCAATCATAAAAACTTGTGTGAAATATTTTTGCAAAAATTTTCAATATTGTAATTAATAAGTGCCCCATCTAATTTGATTTTCTGGCTTCGCCACTAGTGGCGGTGGCAGTAGTGGTAGTTGTAACGTCCCAACTTCCAGGCCGTTAAATAAGTACAATATTACCACACAAATAGGATAGATAACCAAAACATCTTAATATGCATATATAACCAGAGTTAGTATCACGGATCATTCGTTTATTTTCCATTGCAGGATTACAAAACATTGAAAACAAAAACAACTAGTCTAAGTCTTCAAATGAACCACCGCTCCAACACTTCATCGTATTTGCCTTTGCAATAACTTTTATCATTATAACTACTTCACCACCTGGCATGACACGCCATGAGCTTGGAATGCCCAGTAAAACACACACATCCCTATATCTTCTATCAACCAATCAACCATCACTACAACAAAAATCACCTTTGGCGACTAAATTTTTAGTCGCCAAAGGTCCATTTTTAGTCGCCAAAAGTCACTTTAATACCTTCCCGACTGATTTTTTTTGTCGCCAGTGTTGTCGCCAATAAATGGTCGCCCAAGGTTTTGGCGACTAAAAACGTTTTAGTCGGCAAAAAGTCAGGTCTTCAGCGACAAAACTTTTAGTCGCCAATACTCAATTCCACTTTTTCAAATTATCCATTTAGCGACAACTATTTTAGTCGCCAATAGGTCATGAATCGCCGACTAAACTCATTAGTCGCCCAAAACAACACATTTGGCGACGAAAAAGTTTAGTCGCTGAAAGCATTTTTCCGAAAAAAAAAATTCAACCTTTGCTACTCCCAGGTTTCGAACCACTAACGTCCCAGCCTCTATAAACCTTTACCAACACTCTACCCACTACGCCACAAGAACATCACATGTATATAATTGCAACATATATTATTTATATAATATATTGACCAATATTAATAGAAAACAATATATATATAAATAATTATTTTTATTTAATATATTTTAAGAAAAAAATAAAGTATTTACTAAAAAAAAATAGGGGAGCACTTTTGGCGACTAAATATGAATTTTAGTCGCCAATTCTATGCTTTTTGGCTACTAAATGCAATTTTGTCGCTAAATGCAGAATTTCCGCCCAAAAAAAACAACTTTCGGCGACTAAACTGATTTTTAGTCGCCAAAAGCTCCACTTTTGCCGACTAAACTCAGTTTTAGTCGCCATTTGTCCACTTTTAGCTACTAAATTTTTTTTAGTAGCCAAAAACCTTTACTTTTGGCTACAAAAAATTTGTTTGTCGGTAAAACACCTATATTCGGCGACTAAAGTATTTTTTAGTCGCCAAAACCTATAGTTTTGGCTACTAAATGCTTTTAGTCGCCAAAAACCGTGCCTTTTAGCTACTAAAATTTTTTCAGTCGCTAAAACTCCTATATTCAGCGACTAAACTGACTTTTAGTCGCTAAAGGCTATATTCGGCGACTAAAGTGCTTTAGTCGGCAAAAGTGCTCAGGTTTGGCGACAAAACTGACTTTGTCGCCATTGGTACTACTTCAACGACGAAAATACTTATTTTGGTCGCCAATTCTGCATTTTCTTGTAGTGCATACATAGGACAATTGGGTAACGTAACATGCAAAATTACAACAAGGTTCTATGAATTAGGAGTTTTCCTAGACATCTAAGATTCCCAAAGAGATCCTTCTACCCAACCACAAGGCTGAACACCGGATTACTCAGGACTCCCCCTTTTGCTGGCTTTGCAGACCTTACCACCTATGCCCACCTCCTGGTTATTTACCGGTTAGTGACATTGATGGACCTCAAAAGGGACGGCCAAACAAGTGGGCTCGCTTACACCCAAATCGTGCCTAGGGCTCGCTTACAACCCTGCACATACCATACCAAAATCGTGCCTAGGGCTCGCTTACACCCTGCACATACATACCAAAGGGCTCGCTTACACCCTGAACCACCGCATAGAGTCTGAAATACATCCATGTCAACCTAGGGGCTCGTTTAGACGCTTGCGGCAAGACTTAACTCATTTGGTTTTAATTCCATTCACATGTTCAATACATAAATCATTCTGAAGCACAAGGGTGAACGTCACCCACTACCAACCCCTTTCCATTTCCCATTTATTAGATCTTTTGCCAAGCAAGCTAGTCACATTCGGTAATTCATAATATAAAAGAGCATGAGACCAAACCATAAGAAATGAAATGTAGCCCATGATAATCATACATAGGTATGGTAAGGCAAGAAAATAACATTAGGCATGCTTTAAAATACTTAGAGACAAACAACACAACAAAACACCATTTCCAGCACTGTTCGGTTCTGCATGGCTAACAAGAGTGCTTTGAGAAAAATACTTATAGGTCAAATTAGGGGCTGAAATTGCACAGAAACAATATTCAATCTGTCTAGTTTCAGTTCCAATTTTCAGAAGTTGCACAGTACCTCCACAAATTCATCTACAAACTATATTTGAAAATCTGTCCAGATTTGTCACCCTTTGGGGAAACTAACTTTTCTCTCAATCTACCTGATGGTTTTCACTCAAATAAAATCTGTTGGAAAGAGGACTCAGAGTTCTAAATTTTGATAGAAGAGCCAACATGAGGTGATTTTTCTAGAGTTTTATAAAATTGCTAAAAGTGGACTGTTTTTCAGAGATTCAGGACCAGATTTTTCAACAATTTATCCAAGCCCTAAAAACAAACAATTTGGAGCTAATAAAATTTTCACAAACTCTAAACACACCAAATATCCTACCATAAATTCAGATTTGGGAATTAAATAGATTTGATAGTTATTTTAAATTAGGGAAGTTGCAGCAATGCCTAATTTCACAAATTTGTAAGACAAAGGCAATTGATCATAACCACACTTCAAAATACACCAAAAACCCTATTTGCCATTAATTTGCAACACAAGAGGCATATTAGACAATAGAAGGAGATGGTGAAAGAATTGGAGAAGACAAAGGAGGGGTATGTTCTTACCTTTTTGAGAGTCACCCTTATTATTATTTTTTGTCTTCTTCTTCTTCTCTACTTCCTTTGATCACACTTTCACCCTCTCACCCTCTCCCTAGGCTGTTGAAAATGTGTGGTGAAAATTGAGACAAAGTTCTCAATTTATAAGCTATGAAATAGGGCTAGCTTAATGACTAAGAAAAAGCATAAAAATCTAGATATTTTTCCATTGCTCAAATAAGTATTAAAATAAATAATAAAACTATTTATTTAAAGATATGTGTAGATATTTATTTAAAGATATTTATTTTCTCAATTAAATAATAAAGGTTCAAAGAAAATAATAAAAATTCAAAGAACTAATAAATATTCAATTAGGTTAAAAATAAATTTGATGAATTAATTTAGAAACTAGGAGGTACATAAATAAAAGCCAAGTGTTAGGGTATTTCCAAATATAAAAATGGCATTCTATGATTTAATTATAATATAAAATAAAATACAGAAAAATAATTCCTTCTTGGACCATTTTGTAAAATTTTATAAAATTTGGGATTAAAATGTAATTAACCTAAGGCTTAGGGTATCAAGTGTAATTACCAAAAATTAGGGTCTCTACAACCTACCCCCCTTAAATAAATTTCGTTCTCGAAATTAAATCGTACGTCACGTCTCAAATAGTTGTGAATAATTTGCCCACACCGCGTCTTCACATTTCTAAGTGAACTCTTCAATATCATAGTGATGCTAGAGTATCTTAAGAAGTTGAATTAGTCTTCCTCGCAAGTTCTTTTCTTGTTTGTCCGTAATTGCTACTGGTCCCTCCTCAAAGCTGGCGTTCTTGTTAAGTTGGATTTCTTCCCAGTTGATGATGTGAGAAAGGTGCATTATGTACTTTCGCAGCATAGATATGTGAGAAACAGCATGTACTCCAGCCAATTACGGGGGTAAAGCCAATTTGTACGCAACCTTTCCAATTTTCTAAAGTATCTCGAAAGGTCCGATATATCGAAGCGATAATTTTCCTTTCTTTCCAAAACAAATGATACCTCAGCAGGGCTGAATTTTTTTTTTAAAGAAAACATAATCATCATCACCGACAGCGAAAGTTAGAGGTAGACCCAGAGGAGTCTCTGAGCATGACAAATCATAAGATGCGATGGCATAATCAACTTGCTGGGTGTTCTGGTTAAAGGAAGTCAAATTTTCGGGATACGTAGTGTCTGAGCATGGGATTGCAGTGGACCCGGCCAAGGTAGAAGTAGTATTAGATTGGAAACAGCCAACCTTAGTAATTGAAGTTCGTAGTTTCTTAGGACTGGCCGGTTATTATCGACGGTTTATTCAAGACTTTTCCGAACTGGCCAAGCCGATGACTCGTCCAATGCAAAAAAGGGTAAAATATGATTGGAATGAAGCATCGCATGTGAACGATCCTTTCAAGAACTCAAGAGGAGATTGACTAATGTCCCAATACTCATCATTCCGAAGTGAGACGTCAGTGTTCGCAGTACACCCAGGAGGGACGAAAATGTACCAAAGACTTACAACGCCACTACTGGTGGAACGGAATACAAAAAGATGTGGCTCAATCTGTAGCCAGATGCCTTACGTATCAGCAAGTAAAGGCGGAACACCAGTGACCTGGAGGGATGCTTCAGCCCTTGCCAATATCAGAATGGAAAGGGGTTGGTAGTGGATGACGTTCACCCTTGTGCTTCAGAATGATTTATGTATTGAACATGTGAATGGAATTAAAACTAAATGAGTTAAGTCTTGCACAAGCGGTCTAAACGAGCCCCTAGGTTGACACGGATGTATTCAGACTCTATGCGGTGGTTTCAGGGTGTAAGCGAGCCCTTTGGTATAATATGTGCAGGGTGTAAGCGAGCCCTAGGCACGATTTGGTATGGTATGTGCAGGGTGTAAGCGAGCCCTAGGCATGATTTCGGTGTAAACGAGCCCACTTGTTTGGCCGTCCCTTTTGAGGTCCATCAATGTCACTAACTGGTAAATAACTAGGAGGTGGGCATAGGTGGTAAGGTCTGCAAAGCAGCAAAAGGGGGAGTCTGAGTAATCCAGTGTTCAGCCTTGTGGTTGGGTAGAAGGATCTCTTTGGGGGATCTTAGATGTCTAGGCAAACTCCTAATTTATAGAACCTTGTTGTAATTTTGCATGTTATGTTACCCAATTTGTCCTATGTATGGTTGATTGGTTGATAAAAGATATGGGGATGTGTGTGTTTTACTGGGCATTCCAAGCTCATGGCGTGTCATGCCAGGTGGTGAAGCAGTTATAATGATGAAAGTTATTGCAAAGGCAAATACGATGAAGTGTTGGAGCGGTGGTTCATTTGAAGACTTAGACTAGTTGTTTTTGTTTTCAATGTTTTGTAATCCTGCAATGGAAAATAAACGAATGATCCGTGATACTAACTCTGGTTATATATGTATATTAAGATGTTTTGGTTATCTATCCTATTTGTGTGGTAATATTGTACTTATTTAACGGCCTGGAAGTTGGGGCGTTACAGAATGGTATCAGAGCTTAGGTTCAACCCTTACCCACGTGTTCTGACTTCAAACGATTTGACGATCACCTACGAAAGGAAGTGGTTTTAACGTTGAACAGGGCAACGTGTTGAGCATTAGATACAATATAGGAGTAGGGGATACTATTAGTTCTACGAGTCTTCTATCGATCGTCATACCTTCATCTCATATTTGTAACCTTGTTTGATGTCATTCACTTTCAAGATTAAGTCATTACCATCTGGTCTTACTTTATATTTTTCAATTCTACCGTTCGCTAGATTGATAACCTTGAGCCTTGATTATGCAATCTTGTACGAGAATCTTTCTGAAAGTTGCAATTTCCTTGTTCAGTGACGAATCTTAGATATTCAGTTTGAAACGCGGATAGCCGACGCAGTTTCAAGTTAAATATCTAACTGAGTCACTACCTCTATACTCTTGATCACATAAAAGTCTTAAACCATAATCCATCCGTATTTCTGATGATCCTTGTAGTAATTGATGCAATTACTATAACCACTTCATATTTTCCATCTCCACTTTGTATTCCTTTTATTAATCCAGTTTTAAAAGTCTTGTGGTTATTATTTTGCCTATAAATGTATACATATGGATGAGAAGTTGTGTTGTGTGCTTCCCTATATTCGTTATTTATTACTTGATCTTATTGCTTTAAACACCGTAGGATAATTAAACCAACTTTAAGATTAGCTGATTACCCTAGGGAATTGTCTCCATTAATAGACTCCAACTTATACTTTACCCGTTCTATGCACAAAAAGAAAGAAAATAAATAAATAAATAAATAAATAAATAAATAATGAACCACACTCGAGCCAACGGCTACACCGAGACAAGCGATAACATATGAGCTCGGGAGCAGTAGCGCAACAAGAATGAAGTATCATGTAATTGAAACCCTAAGAATGGACCAATACCCGCGGCTAAAATCTTTAGCCACATTGGAAACCAAATTCTGGAACAATTGGGTCAATTGAGAAAAAAAAAAAGTTCGAATAGGGACTGGACCCTACTATCAGAGGAAGAGGACAAAGACCCTTTAGTAATTAGAGGCAACATTGTACTCTATAATTCTTGGGTTCACGCTCTATTTGATTATGGTGCACCATTTTCTTTAAAAAAAAAAAAAAACACCATGTGATAAATCGTTAGGTCTTGAATGTGAACATTTAAAAACTACTTCAAGTATCGCATCACCTTTGAGAGAAAGTGTCAGTGCGAATTAGAAGTGTCAGGTTTACACTTGATTTGCGACCTTGTGGTCATGGACATGTTCGATTTTGACATAATCTTAGGTATGGAGTGGCTATCTGCCCACTGAACGGTGATTGATTGCTACCAGAAAATGGTGACGACTTACACACTTGACGGGAGGTGTTTCCAATTTAAGGGGGATAGAGAGGAGTCTCTGAGCATGACAAATCATAAGATGCGATGGCATAATCAACTTGCTGGGTGTTCTGGTTAAAGGAAGTCAAATTTTCAGGACACGTAGTGTCTGAGCATGGGATTGCAGTGGACCCGGCCAAGGTAGAAGTAGTATTAGATTGGAAACAGCCAACCTTAGTAATTGAAGTTCGTAGTTTCTTAGGACTGGCCGGTTATTATCGACGGTTTATTCAAGACTTTTCCGAACTGGCTAAGCCGATAACTCGTCCAATGCAAAAAAAAGGTAAAATATGATTGAAATGAAGCATCGCATGTGAACGATCCTTTCAAGAACTCAAGAGGAGATTGACTAATGTCCCAATACTTATCATTCCGAAGTGAGACATCAGTGTTCGTAGTACACCCAGGAGGGACGAAAATGTACCAAAGACTTACAACGCCACTACTGGTGGAACGGAATACAAAAAGATGTGGCTCAATCCGTAGCCAGATGCCTTACGTGTCAGCAAGTAAAGGTGGAACACCAGTGACCTGGAGGGATGCTTCAGCCCTTGCCAATATCAGAATGGAAAAGGGTTGGTAGTGGATGACGTTCACCCTTGTGCTTCAGAATGATTTATGTATTGAACATGTGAATGGAATTAAAACCAAATGAGTTAAGTCTTGTGCAAGCGGTCTAAACAAGCCCCTAGGTTGACACGAATGTATTCAGACTCTATGCGGTGGTTTCAGGGTGTAAGCGAGCCTTTTGGTATGATATGTGCAGGGTGTAAGCGAGCCCTAGGCACGATTTGGTGTGGTATGTGCAGGGTGTAAGCGAGCCCACTTGTTTGGCCGTCCCTTTTGAGATCCATCAATGTCACTAACCGGTAAATAACCAGGAGGTGGGCATAGGTGGTAAGGTCTGCAAAGCAACAAAGGGGGGAGTCTGAGTAATCCGGTGTTCAGCTTTGTGGTTGGGTAGAAGGATCTCTTTGGGGGATCATAGATGTCTAGGCAAACTCCTAATTCATAGAACCTTGTTGTAATTTTGCATGTTATGTTACCCAATTTGTCCTATGTATGGTTGATTGGTTGATAGAAGATATGGGGATGTGTGTGTTTTACTGGGAATTCCAAGCTCATGGCGTGTCATGCCAGGTGGTGAAGCAGTTATAATGATGAAAGTTATTGCAAAGGCAAATACGATGAAGTGTTGGAGCGGTGGTTCATTTGAAGACTTAGACTAGTTGTTTTTGTTTTCAATGTTTTGTAATCCTGCAATGGAAAATAAATGAATGATCCGTGATACGAACTCTGGTTATATATGTATATTAAGATGTTTTGGTTATCTATCCTGTTTGTGTGGTAATATTGTACTTATTTAACGGCCTGGAAGTTGGGGCGTTGACACCGGGGATGGAGGGGGATTTCTTGGGCTATAAAAGTAAAAACCTAGACCCTTATATAGCATCGAGGCCTTTTCCCAAGTGGTGAATTCCCTATTAGAACTCCCCAGTTAAGCATGCTTAGGCTGGAGTAGTTATAGGATGGGTGACCCACTGGGAAGAACAAATCTGTGCGGGCGTGACGCAAAGCGGACAATATCGATGACGTGTAAAGGGTCGGGGCGTTACAAATGGTATCAGAGCCGACTCTCCGGAGTAGCGAGTGTGGGCCCCTGGCGTCTCTCGGTGCATGTGGGCGGGCTTGCGAGCTGGCAGGCTACTGCACGGGGACGTGCAGCCTTATGGGGAGTGGATTGTAAGGCCCCGGTGTCCCACATTGGGAATGGAGGGGAAGTTCTTGGGCTATAAAAGTAAAAATCTAGACCCTTATATAGCATCGAGGCCTTTTCCCAAGTGGTGAAATCCCTATTAGAACTCCCCAGTTAAGCGTGCTTAGGCTGGAGTAGTTCTAGGATGGGTGACCCACTGGGAAGAACAAATCCGTGCGGGCGTAACCCAAAGCGGACAATATCGATGACGTGTAAAGGGTCGGGGCGTTGCAGTAGTGGTGGATGCGGAGGTGATAGTAGTAATGATTGTGGTGGTGGCAGCGGTGATGATAAGTATATAATAGTGTATGTTGATATTTGTATTTAGTATTTATAAATTACGTCAGAATTAAGTAATTTCATATCAATTAAAAAAAATTTAACTTTAAGCCTACATTTTAAAATATACTTAATTTTTTGAAGTAATATAAATCGTAATTATCAAACATGCTTAATTGATTATCGCTCATTATATTCAGTTTTAATAATCATTGATTAATTGGTAATTGTAACGCTCTGTATTTTATTACTCGAATAACCTTATCAATATTCATTAATTAAGTCTATTTACAAATAACATTTCATCCTTTGATGAAAATGATGAATAATTAAATATACATATTCCCTCTCGTTATACAACAATGACATTTACAGACAAATAAAAGAAATGTCCTGAGACTTACAATAAAAGAGAGGACACTACTCTTTACAAAAAAATAGCACTCAGCCAAATAACAAATGAAGTAGTACAATCCATCACTACATTACACTTATGAAATAGTAAAAACCATTGTTTGATCTTTAAATCCGAAAAGCATTCCCTGTACACATGTACAAGCAGGGGGTGAGCAACCACTAGCTCACCAAGCAATCTCATATTAAAACATTAGAAGATATGCGGATACCAAAATACTCATACATATACGTGAAATCATTTCATGTCAAAATCATATGATTTTATTGCATAATCTCTTAAATCCAATTTATTTAATTAAACACAACAAGTTAACTTAAATAAATAAACAAGTTTCAATAACAAAAGGACATCATTTTTAATTCATTCAATTATCTCATTATTAATTGAATCAAATAATTAAACAATTTATGAAATCCATTTTATACGGTCTTATGAGATGAATGCACATGCCATGTCACACTCAAAATATTTTTCTCATCTTTTGAAAATTTTAAGCACAATACCATTTTGAAAACACATTAATTCAACAATTTCAATAAAATTTCAAGATGGTAAATACGACTCAGGTAATCCCTAGTCTGGTGTCTGCAAGTAGACTATACAAGTGCTACCAATTTGTTATTTTTACCAGTATTAACTGGAAGGTTCGACACTTGTAATCTGTCATTTTTACCAATATCAACTGGAAGGCTCGACACCTGTAATTTGCACCACCTTTCAAGTCTTACCACCGTATTTACCCTAAAATCATTTGATAAAAACTTATTTCCCAACATTCATTTCTCAATGCAAAGTTTTCAAATCAAATTTCAAAACCATCATTATCAAATTAATTGATATGACAATGCAATGATTAATAGTACAATGCAATATTTCTTCCATTTTCAATACTTCCACACAATATTCTCATTGTGATCAAAATTCTCATTTCTTATTTCAATATAATTTCTCAAGATAAATATAAATACTTTTATTCCAATTCATCCATGGGACAACAAAATTCGTACACTTAGAGTAATCTCAACCATTTAGTCGCTTCAAGACTATATCAACATTTTGAACAACAATTTCTAAAATTTCAACAATTCTCATATTCCATGAAAACCATCATTTATATGTAAACAAATAAATAAATTTTTAAACATCATTTATTTTGGCACACAAAATAAATATAACAACATCTTCAAGGATTGTCAATATCTTTCTTAAAAAACTCCCAATTTCTAGATTTTCTCACCAAAACCACTCATCTTCATTTATTAAAAGAAAGTCACCAAAAACATTTATCTTCAATGGAAATTAATTCAAAAAAAAAAAAAAAACAAAAGTGATTGTGATTGTGGTGATAGTGGAAGGGTAATGTTGTGGAGATAATAATAATAAAAAAATAAAATAATTAAATAAATAAAAAAGAAGAAGGTGGTGACAGTGATGCAATGGTGGTGGTAATTATAACAATGGTGACAATAGTTATAGTAATAATGGTTATGGTGGTTATTATGGTGGCAAAATGATGATGGTAGTCGTGACAACAATGACAATAGCCATAAAAGTAAAAATTGCATTGGTTGTTATAGTGATGTTAGAAATGATAGTGGTGATAGTAACCAAATGATAGTGATACTAATGACAACAATGGTAGTGGTGATGAATGTGGTAATAGTAGTAGTAGAGGTCAGTGACAGAGGGAAGTGAGGACAGGGGGGTCATGGGCCCTCAGTGGATTTTGGTTTTTTTTTTGCAAATATGAAGAAAATATTTTAAATAAAAAAAATTACAATAATATTATTAGAGTGAAATGTCAATGACATTTTAAAAATTATGAGAACAGTAATAGTTATTTTGATTGAAAATGAAGAGACTAATATAAACCATATTATCTATGAAAATTTTATAAATTTTTTTGAATGTAACGGTGATGTCATTGTTATTGACATGCAAGCATAAATAATCTCACTATAAAGATATGAAATTTATTAGATTGTTAGCTACATTTGACATGTGAGATTTACTCTCTATATATTTATTTACTATTAGTTAGTGATATCACATACTAATGATAACGTGGTATTACCATTATATTGAATTTTGGGTAAATTACATTGACACCCCTTGAGGTTTGGTCTAATTACTATCCACTCCCTGACGTCTTAGAAATTACATTCCCATCCCTGTGGTTAATAATTTCATTTCACAAACTCCCCTACTTATATAAATGATAATAACTTCTAGTAGAAAAACAGAGAAAATTACATTAAAAAAAAGTAAAGGAAAGGCAAAAAAAAAAAAAAAAAGAGAAAGTAAAGCAAAGCAAAAAGAGAGAGAGAGTGCATGAGTTCAATATCTTCATTCCATCTAAATAATTACAATGACAGGGGGGTTAGTGTAATTTCTCAAATGTCAGGGAGTGATTTGTATTAAACCCAAATCTCAGGGGATGTAAGTGTATTTTACCCTTGAATTTTTAATCAATTTTTGTATAAAAAAATAATTTATCATTATATAATTTATTTTAAGACTTATATCTATATTTTTTTATATTGTCCATGATATACTAGTTATAAATAATGTTATTTTTTTGATATTTCTCGAAATCAATCATAAAAACTTGTGTGAAATATTTTTGTAAAAATTTTCGATATTGTAATTAATAAGTGCCCCATCTAATTTGATTTTCTGGCTTCGCCACTAGTGGCAGTGGCAGTAGTGGTAGTGGTGGATGCGGAGGTGATAGTAGTAATGATTGTGGTGGTGGCAACGGTGATGATAAGTATATAATAGTGTATGTTGATATTTGTGTTTAGTATTTATAAATTACGTCAGAATTAAGTAAATTTCATATCAATTAAAAAAAATTTAACTTTAAGCCTACATTTTAAAATATACTTAATTTTTTGAAGTAATATAAATCGTGATTATCAAACGTGCTTAATTGATTATCGCTCATTATATTCAGTTTTAATAATCATTGATTAATTGGTAATTGTAACGCTCTGTATTTTATTACTCGAATAACCTTACCAATATTCATTAATTAAGTCTATTTACAAATAACATTTCATCGTTGGATGAAAATGATGAATAATTAAATATACATATTCCCTCTTGTTATACAACAATGACATTTACATACAAATAAAAGAAATGTCCTGAGACTTACAATAAAAGAGAGGACACTACTCTTTACAAAAAAATAGCACTCAGCCAAATAATAAATGAAGTAGTACAATCAATCATTACATTGCACTTATGAAATGGTAAAAACCATTGTTTGATCTTTAAATCCGAAAAGCATTCCCTGTACACATGTACAGGCAGGGGGTGAGCAACCACTAGCTCACCAAGCAATCTCATATTAAAACATTAGAAGATATGCGGATACCAAAATACTCATACATATACGTGAAATCATTTCATGTCAAAATCATATGATTTTATTGCATAATCTCTTAAATCCAATTTATTTAATTAAACACAACAAGTTAACTTAAATAAATAAACAAGTTTCAATAACAAAAGGACATCATTTTTAATTCATTCAATTATCTCATTATTAATTGAATCAAATAATTAAACAATTTATGAAATCCATTTTATACGGTCTTATGAGATGAATGCACATGTCATGTTATACTCAAAATATTTTTCTTATCTTTTGAAAATTTTACGCACAATGCCATTTTGAAAACACATTAATTCAACAATTTCAATAAAATTTCAATATGGTAAATACGACTCAGGTAATCCCTAGTCTGGTGTCTGCAAGTAGACTATACAAGTGCTACCAATTTGTTATTTTTACCAGTATTAACTGGAAGGTTCGACACTTGTAATCTGTCATTTTTACCAATATCAACTGGAAGGCTCGACACCTGTAATTTGCACCACCTTTCAAGTCTTACCACCGTATTTACCCTAAAATCATTTGATAAAAACTTATTTCCCAACATTCATTTCTCAATGCAAAGTTTTCAAATCAAATTTCAAAACCATCATTATCAAATTAATTGATATGACAATGCAATGATTAATAGTACAATGCAATATTTCTTCCATTTTCAATACTTCCACACAATATTCTCATTGTGATCAAAATTCTCATTTCTTATTTCAATATAATTTCTCAAGATAAATATAAATACTTTTATTCCAATTCATCCATGGGACAACAAAATTCGTACACTTAGAGTAATCTCAACCATTTAGTCGCTTCAAGACTATATCAACATTTTGAACAACAATTTCTAAAATTTCAACAATTCTCATATTCCATGAAAACCATCATTTATATGTAAACAAACAAATAATTTTTCAAATATCATTTATTTTGGCACACAAAATAAATATAACAATATCTTTAAAGATTGTCAACATCTTTCCTAAAAACCCCTAATTTCTAAATTTTCTCACCAAAACGACTTATCTTCATTTATTGAAAGAAAGTCACTAGAAACATTTCTCTTCAATTCTCATAGTTCAAAACCCTCAATTTCTATTTTAAAAGGAACAAGAAAATAAACCCACTTTCAAAAAAAATTCTCATCTTCTTGAATGAACAATAAATTTTCAAAATAAATCAAAAGATGATTTTGAAAATCATCTAGATCTTGCAAAAACATATATATAACTCAAAGGAAATTCCTACTTATTAAATATTACCATTTCCATTCTACTATATCAAAAGTTATGGTATAATCTTAATAACACACTTTTAACTATAACGGATATAACCTTTCAACCAAAACTAATTTATCCACTAAATTAGTAAGTTTATTATATTAAAAAAATTTCAAATTAATAATACCAAATCCAACTTTACATGCCCCATCCCTCAAACATAACTATATTTCAACATAACCATTTTTTATGCCAAGCTATTTAAAGAGGTAATATTTTTATCAAATTCTCTACCAATAACAATTTCAGTACTTTTTCTAAAATTACTTAACCAACATGATATTTACATTAAAAATTACGAAATATGCCCAATAGTAGCATTTTTAAGGTTATGAGTTTAAAAATCTACATTTCACATTTTTATTTTCATAAAAATGAACGCAACTTAATCATCAACATATCATCTTTTATAAAATATCATGAATATAACATTTTAAAGTTTTTAATCCTAAAGCAACTCTATAATTCCTACTTAAGCATTTACTCTATATTCTTCAATATTAATTTATTTTTCTCAAAAATAAATTCTAAATCAAAGATGAAAAAAAAATTCAATTTTATATTTCTCAAAATAAATCATCTAATCATAATATGATGTGGAGATAATTTATACAACTATTAAATTTTATTTTGGAATTTATTTTACAAAATTATCAACACAAAATGATTTTTTCAAATCAATCTCAAAATGTCAATATTCTTAACATTTCAACATAATTTTTCTTCTAAAAATTACCAAACAAAAATCTGAATATATATATATACAATACCTTTTATAATGATATATTTTCTCAAAATAACCCTAACATAATTTTAATGTAAAAATATGAAGAAAGTCCTTACATTAGATATGAAGAAAAACAAATCTAAAAATTCAAACATTGTCCGATCATGAATCCGAGATCACTATTGCGAAGATCATGACGAGCTCTCCGACTTTCATTTATAAAATTTTTACAAAATTTCAGTCTAAAGACTCCCACTCTAAACTCAAAGTTTGAGCAAAAATAGAAAAAAGAGAAAGGAAGAGAGAGACGGGGAGAGAGAGAGAGAGGGGCAGAGGGGTCTGTCAACTCAAGCTACACAATTGAAATGAAATGGAAAGGAAGGAGAAATGATGGTAAGGATAAAAGGGGCGCCCACATGAGTTTGTTTTCAAAACTATATATATATATTGTACGGGGAGGAAATAATTCTCCTCGTATAATCCTGTTGACCAAGTCCACGCTCCTCCGTACGACGTCGCTTTGTCACCTGAAAGCACAAACGTGAGCTAGCCGGCGGGTGTGTGCCGGAAACCTCTCCGATGCCTAAATCAGAAAACTTGACAAATAGACAAAGCTCTATGTTCTCAGAAAGCAAAATTGTGTTGTGTTCTGTTACCTCCTCCAAGGTGATGCTTGTGAGCTTTTATAAGTTTCCTGTGGCACAATCCTAGTAGGACTTGTACTCCTCCATGCAGAGTCCTCCTAGGATTCATACTCCTAAGGATAATGCTTATCCTTTTACACCCCCCACTGCTTAAACCAAGTGGGATGGTTTTCATCATGGCCGAACTACCATATGACCGAAATAACACTGGCTATGCTGAGCCACAGAGAAGGCCGAACTATCCTTAGTTCGGTTTTCTCCTTCTACTCCTTATCTCGGTTTTCTCCTGTTCAACCATAGTGTGTTTAGACCAAGCTTCCAAGTAGCAAGCTCTGACCGATCTAACCATAATATGTCGCGACCGGTACTAAACGTGAGGCCGGACTAACTTTAAGTTGCCTCCGGACCGGAGTAGCTTTACACCTTCTTGAGCCGGAGTAACTATACCTCTCCTGGGCCGGAGTAACTACACTTCTCCTGGGCCAGAGTAACTATACTTCTCCTGGGCCGGAGTAACTTTGCGCCTTTTTCACCCAGTCCTTGGCACTTTGGGCCATCAAGCCCATCACATAGCTCGGCCCAATTTTTACCAAAAATTACCCTCTCAATTGCCCCTTAATTCCATCTGCACAGCATGATTGGGATTACTAGTCTACTGGCCGAGCTAGAGTTTTCAAACCTTTTTAGCCGAGCTAAAAACCCTTTAACCTCTCCAGCCGAGTTAAAAACCTTTCATCCTTTAAGCCGAGCTACTTTTACTCCGGGCTCTGTTTCGTCCTGTCAAAAACTTCTCTTCAACCACGACTGCAACGCTTCCCTTTCCGTATACACGTGGCACGCTCCCATTCGTAGAAGGCAGCTGTCAATGCCGTCTTCGTATTTCACAATTTTTGAACAGTTCCCGCCCTTTCTCTTTCTCTTTCCACAAAACAAACATTCTGCCCTTTGGATCAACCACTCCACCATTACTACTCTTCATCTTCTCTCTCTGTGCCTCTTCCTCTTGATCTGCCAAGCTCGTATTTTTTTAATAGCTGCGACTGTTTCCATCTCTTGTTCTTTCTTCTCTAATCTGGTAAGCAAATCCACTCTCCCTCCTCTGTTTTGCTTTTGCACCTTGCTTTCCATGTTTTTTGCAAAACACATTTGTATAGTTTTGTTTTGCTCCTGTACTTTCATGGGAAAACCAGTAGCATCGTATGAGTATATGCTATATATCTCATAAAAAACTTGATTTTGATCCAAAATCATGTTCCAACCGAACTAGGGAATTGTTTGCCCCATATAGGTAGATCACTTTAGATAATAACCGAACTAGCATTTGTAGAAATAACAGTAGTTTCAGAAAGTTACCAACTCCTGATTTCCTCTAGCCGGAATAATATCACCGAACGAAGTTTGCACTTATTACACTAGGAACCCCGTACCTCTCAACCGAGCTAAACCTTGGGGCTAAGCCAGCTTTCTTAGTTTCTGAACCAAACTCAGAAAGCTGCCCCTAGGGGCTCAACCGAAGTGACACTGTTCAAACCGAGATAACAAAATTTATATGAAAAACCGATCTTGCGTATCCTAGGTTCAAACCGAACTACCAAGTCTTTTGCCCAACCGAGACAGAATTTGCCCATAAAGCCGAAGTAGGGCTTATTTTCCTTTCTTTTAATTTGTAGCACGGTCCAACGATCTGTGCTTAACCCCTTTGTTTTCTACTTTGCAGAATTAGGTTGCCCAGGCACTCCTCCATGCGCTCAACCGAGCTATTGAACACAACTCTTGCACCGATCTAATTTATTCTTAATTTATACCACAAATGGGTAAGTATAGGTATTTAGTTGAGACCCCTGGTGGTATGGCCGAATTCCGAAGGGATTATGGCATTCCAGACGATGTACACCTTACCCTAGCCAAAAAGGACATCATACCATGGGGCGAAACAGGCTTTGTACCTTTTACTCTGCTTTCTATAATAGAGACCGGACTAAGGTTCCCAGTCCAACCTTTAATTTGCGAATTCCTTAGGCAAACCAGACTGTGCCCAACCCAGCTATCCACCAATACATACCGGATAATAATGGGTATAGCCGAGCTAAACCGCCAAGCAGGCCTGAACCTCGGTTTAGCCGAAATCTTCCACCAGTACTCCATAGGTTCCAAGGATGATGGCTGGGTTTATTACCTTAGGATACGTCGTCGTAGAGAAAAGATAATAAAAGATACGCCGGATAAGGATGTAAATGATGATGACTTTTTCTGGGTATCGGGCAATTTTGAAGATCAGCAGGCCCCAATCCCAGGCCGAAGTATAAATTGGAAGAAAGGAGAACCTGGTATAGTTACTTCGGTTTTATACATGCTTTTCTTTTACTTCGGTTTCGGATGATATAACCGATCTAACAGTTATCCTTTTTGCAGATCCAGCTCATCTTGCTTCCTATTACAGTTACCCAAATCTGAACACACTCCGAGCCGCACTACGGATCAAAGAAAGAAGTTGGGCCAAGCTTCTAAACTTTGAACCGACCTACAGATATAGGGGTCGTCGAAAAGCCTGAGTGACCGATTTCCTTCTTGAGGAAGCACCAGAACCGGACCCAACCTTGCCCGAAATACGACTTGTCCCATTAACTGCTGAAGAAGAGATGGCAAAGAAAAACAGAGTTAGGGCCCTTCTGACTGCAACAACCCGGGCCGAAGTGCAGCCATCCATACAAACACAGCCTGCCGTTGTGGCCCTTCCTTCTCAGCAACCTTCTTCATCTCACCCTTCTAAATGCGCCCGATCTACATCGACCGAACAGCAACTTGTCGATGAGGTTGAATCCATCCCCCAAAGTCCTCAACCTACCCAACCGGAGCAAACTGACCCAGCAGAATCTTCCAAATGGGCTCCGAAGTTAACCTTCAACGACCGAGATATCAAAGATTCTGATTCGGTTGTTGCTCAAAAAGATCATCAATTGGCCTTTAACCTGGCCAAAAGTGTGTGCCTCCCCAAGGACATGGAGCACCACCTAAAGCAATTAAACACCGAAATGAAGTCAATTCGGTCTACATCGAAGTCCATGATTTTGGTAAGTAGCTCTGTCCATTTTTTCTGTCTAAATTTTCCAAATTTTACTTCGGCTTAAGAGAAGTCTTCGTTTTGTCAGGCCTTACAGAAGAACAACATTACTTACAAGAAAGTCCAGGAGCTTAGAAAGACCACAAGGCAAGCAATGGCGGAAGCCGAGGCAAAGGTGGCCGAGCTTGAAGAAGCCGAAAGGAAAATGGCCGAGCTACAAGCAGAGAACGGTCGACTTGCCGATCTGGTTAGTTCGGCTGAGGCGGAGAAGCAGAAAGCTGCCATTGCTATGAAAGACAAGTATCTACGCGAGTTGGTTAAGCTTGAAAAGAGAAAGGACACCGAAATAACTCAACTGAAAAAGAGCGCGGAGGGAGCCAAAAAGCAGGGTTACAAGCAGGGTTACAAGAAGGCAGAGGACGCTTATGTCAAACAGTGCGATGCTGCCAAGGAGCTGTTCTTCAAGTGCGGCTGGAGGGCAGCAATTGAGAAGCTCGGTCACGACCCACAGACCGAGGTTTTCAACCCTCCTGTTTACTTCATACCGAGCTCCCTTGGGGAGTATGCCAATGCCCTGCAACAAGAGTTTCTGGAAGACTCAGATTCCGATGACTCCTCAGCTTCTGAAGATACTGCGGTTGTCAGTGCGGAACCATCAGTTCAGTTGGAGCCCACGGTGGAAGACCTGACAATTGAACTACCAACTGAAACCGTTGTTCCAACCGAAACTATCCTGGCAACCGAGAGCGAGCTCCCTCATGAAACCGGTCTTCAAGTTGATGGTGATGCAGCTTTTGATGCCGAAATTGAAGAACTTTTCTCTTGATTTTTTCTTCTTTTTTGTTACCTTTTCTTTGTAACCGGGCTATGTCCCTCTTGTACTTGCTTTTCAATGAATGAGAATTTTGTTGGACTCTTATTCCGGTTCTGATATGTATGCCTGTACTTCGTAATGTCTTCTAATACTCCAACTTCTATTTCGGTTTTTACTTGTTAAACTATGCTTACAAGCCAACCACTCCTTAGCCGACATAATTACTTCGGCTGAGGAGTACACAGAGTTTGGTTAATCCAGCCAACCACTTCTTCAGCCATACCCTTACTTCGGCTGGAGAGTAAAAAGAGTTGGTTTATTCTAGCCGACCATTCTTCAGCCATTCCCTTACTTCGGCTGAAGAGTAACAAGTGTTGGTTTATTCCAGCCAACCTCTAAGTTAGTTTTTCCAGCTAACTTAGAACAATGTTTGGCTATTCCGACCAAAACGTCCTGCAGCCTGGATCCTTATCCTGGGCTTAGGAAGGGTGTTGGTTTAATCCAGCCAACCTCTAAGTTAGTTTTTTCAGCTAACTTAGAACAATATTTGGTTATTCCGACCAAACGTCCTGCAGCCTGGATCCTTATCCTGGGCTTAGGAAGGGTGTTGGTTTAATCCAGCCAACCTCTAAGTTAGTTTTTCCAGCTAACTTAGAACAATGTTTGGTTATTCCGACCAAACGTCCTGCAGTCTGGATCCTTATCATGTGCTTAGGAAGGGTGTTGGTTCAATCTAGCCAACCTCTAAGTTAGTTTTTCCAGCTAACTTAGAATAGAATGCTTGCAATATACCTAATCTTTACTAAAGTTAACTTTTACAAAGAACAACTTGTGCTGAAAAGAATTGCTTGTTTTATTTGAAGAAAGAAAAAATTACATATGTTTGAAAAAGAAAGGCTAAAAGTAAAACAACTTGAGATTGGCCGTATTCCATGGCCTAGGGATTGCTTTGCCGTCCTTGTCTTCTAGGTGGTATGCCCCTTTGCTTGCTAACCCAACCACCTTGTAAGGTCCTTCCCAGTTTGGCCCTAACTTGCCATCTCCTGGTACCAAGGTGTTTCCCATTACTTTGCGCAGTACCCAATCGCCGATC
>NW_021032492.1:21156-38426 GCF_004153795.1 Camellia sinensis | reverse complement strand
ATGATAAGCCGTACTAAAGGTCAACTTAGTGCCCAAGGCACAGAGCTCCAAGGGAGAAGATGAGTAAAACTCAGAAGTGCTCCAAATCCCAAATTTCTCAGATCTCAACAAAGCCCTCGACGATCAACACACTTCTTACAAAGGCCCAAGGTGAGGAAAACACTCTAGGTAGATCAATCCTAAGAGAGAAGTTCGGTTTTAGAGTGAGGTGCTCTCCAATGGAGGTTTTGAAAAAGTAAGAGAGAGAAAGGAAATCAAAAAGTGATCAAAAAGGTGATTTCACGGACTGATATAAAAACAAGTCCGCTCGAGCGTACAACACCCTGCTCGAGCGTCCGACACAGGTTCACGCTCGAGCGTCCAAAGATCCGCTCGAGCGCCGGGTGCACTCTCCCAGAATTTTCTGCAGACGACCAAAATGCTGAGAGAAGGAAATTCACGCTCGAGCGTCCAAACTGCCGCTCGAGCGTAAAGGCAGCAACAAAAGCTCGTTCGAGCACAAAACCGCCGCTCGAGCGGAGAGACCAAAACTTGGGCAAAACTTCAAAGCTCTAAAACACAACCAACTAATTTCCAACTTGCCCAACACAACCCAAAACTCTAAAACAAAGAGTAAGGGATAGAAATGAGGATAAGACAACAACGAATCTACGAAACTGAGTCCAGATTATAGTTATACAACAACAGGGAATACCGAGATCGCTATAACCTTCCCCCCTTAAAGAATTTCATCCTCGAAATTAAAGATACATCAAAACACAAGGCCAAATGATTACAGAGCATTCAACAACCGAACCCCAAGGAAAGAAATTACTTTCAAAACAAGCCTCCGACTCACTCTACCAAGGAAAAGACCAACCAAGGGAACACATTCTAAATAACACCACCTTAGGTGCGCAAGTCTCAACAAACCAAACCTCCCCCGAAACAATTCACCAAAAACCGACTAGTGCTCCAAGCTTAGTCACTACTCAACAACACGACTAAAGCAAATCTTAAAGTAGATAATAAGAAAACATTTTCTTGTTCAAGAGGCATTTCTCAAAGATGTTTAAATTTTCAACGTTAACGTTCCAGGATAAATCTTGCATTTTCCATACGAAAACTCAAAAGCTTTGTAAACATTTTTCACAAATACGCTGTTACCCAAAACGCAGAGTTATCCACAGTTTATTTGCCCAAAAGAGTAATCTAGAATTCTTAAAAAGAAAATCCTTGAATTAAATCAACTTTTCAACAACGCATTTAGATGACCCCAAACACTAGGAAAATTTTGTTTTCCATTTCTTTCCAAATTAACACTATCAACAACCATCACTCACGTAGTGATGACACAACCAACACGGAACACAACATTTCTATAATGATAATTAATAGAAATAACAACCGTACTATCAACACATAAGGTATAAGAAATTCATGGTTTTGCAATTTTATCCCACCTCCCTTTACTTAACCACTTTATAATCATAAACACGGCTCAGAAACACACAAATGATACACATTATAGTGCTGTATCAACATCAAACTAGACACCATACATTCATAATGTATAAAAAGCCAATCATTCACAATGATCAATCAATACATATATTAGATGTATTATTCCAACCGTCAGACTCAACGACAAAACATGTTCGATTAATTTCAGTTTTCCTTAATCAACATACGGAGTCTACAACGAACAAGACTAAACTCAAGGTGACCAATGCCACCCCAACACCCGATACCGACAAGCTGACTAGTCAACTCAATAAACTCTACACTCAGTAATCCACACACTGATGTGCTACTCAGACCACTAACCCCAACCACAGAGTTCTCTACACGAACCACAAATTTTGGAATCTCATCGGATTTCCTAAAATTTAACCGCCTCAACACTACGTCTAAGGGAATCACCATCCCCCGCCATGGTTATCTAGCAAGCCTGCTCACTTCCTTGACCGAAGACCGACATGGTCAACCTCAATCACAACATCCCGAATACGAAGGACTACTTTGACCCACGCTACACTCATTACTTTAGAACACGAATTACTCTTAATTCAAAGAATGCTGGCAGCATCCACTCATAACCCACACCCAACAATGGATAACCAATCACAATATGAACACTACCCCTATACAACCAAGGGGGGTCACCACGGACTCACTATCTAGCAAGGCCCAACACACGAACCAGCATACAGGTACCATTCCCACTAACTCGAGATACAAATCTCACGTTCCCTCGAACATTCTCATATAGTCCTGCCAACACCGCGCAACTCTCGAAACCATCCCATCTAACACATTCAACCGTACTAGGCAAAACCTCCTTATTTTGCAAGCCCTCTTACTCCTACACCGAATCCTCCAATAACTCATAGGATCCACTCGTTACTCTATATCTTACTTATCACTCATCTCGAGAGTACCATCAAGAGGCCCGGCCTCCGTGCTAAACCACTAGTCCACACTACCGCTAGGCAACCATCATGAACCAAACCCCGACACCGTCACAAGTCGCCGATAGGGCTTCCAAAGATTCACTCTTCTAACTTTCCAGAGGGGTAAAAGTCCTCGCCTCCCTCGTCATTAACCCACATCTTCATCCGCAAACACCATACCACTGTGACTCCACCCACGGGTCACACTCTAACCATGGGCTATATACCCAATTAACGCTTCTGATAATATCCTCTGACTTGACCAGTGCTAAGGTACGAACTCATCACATTCAATCCAAATAAAGAAATTTGAAAACTTAGGGAGACATCCATTATACTACAGCCCGAGGTATAGTACCAGCTACTCACAACACATCGCTCCCGATACAACAATCACAACCTTATATAGGGACTGACATCCCTTCACTTGAAACGGCCAATCAGTACACCTGCAATCTTGACAACGTTACTTACCACGAAGGTACGAGTCCAACCTTGACAAAATTATGTGCCATGCCCCCGTAGGACACCATATTAAATACGTGTTACATCTAGTATTAATCGTACACTTCACATCCTCTCAAGTTCACCCGACAGTAGATCAAAAGCTATACCACGCACAAACTTTAAATGGGTAGTACTCATGTAATTCCACACACTCGGCAAGTAAAACAGTTCTCGCTCCAATATTACCTTGACTAGGACACGTACCCCTCGGTGGTTCTTCCAAATTTTGAAAACATGGCTCTCTAGCCCTCATCCTCCCCAAATCAAATCACAAGCATAAAATTTTTTTTTATAGCAACTTCATTAATAAAATTTTAGAGCTACGACATGCTCCAATTCACCCACTCTAGGGAAATTAACAAACAAAGCATATATGTATATATATAGATAAACAAACAGTTTAGATGTTTCAACCTTCCCAAAACACATTGGTTACACAACGGAACCCAATGATCACAAAACAATAATCCACTGATTACAAAACGGATTAGTCAAAACAAAACCATCCCATCAGTATTACTACTACTACCGTCCCTTGTTGGACCGCCGAAGTTGGTCATCCCCGAACATAAGGCAACCTACGAGCTTACAAGTCACGGACAAGAACCACTGGTATGCCCCCTCTGCCCACACCTGGAACAACTACAAACTTCCCTAGCTGGGACTTGGGAACTTGACTCTACTGAGGCCCTCGCAATCTGGCCTGCTAGTCCCCCAAAACGATACTGTTCCTGCCCAGTCGAAACAAACTGAGCCTGGCCAGGTTGCAAAACCCCTAAAGAAGCTCCCGGCTGAGTACAAGAACGCCGAATATGACCCGGCTGATTACACACCCAACAGGTAGGCGGTGCCTGAGCACGAGATTGGTTCAGAATCTGGGCTGATGAAGACCCCAACCAAAGCAATTATTTCTAAGCAGGAAATAAATGCACAATGGATATTCATATCAACATTACAACTAGATGAGCGATAAAAGATTCGTCTACACTCTTTAATCCCATACATTCCCAATTTCAACATTCTCAATTCGGGCGGATTGTTTTTCAGGTTTGGTGAGTTTAGAAACCAAAACTAGTGCCCAGATTTTTGCCTGTCGCTCGAGCGGAGAGGGTTTGCGCTCGGAGCGGGGAATACACCCATCCGTATTTGTTGTGCAGGTGTTACGCTCGAGCCGTGGAGTTGCGCCCTCGAGCGGAGATGTGTGAGTGGCCGCTCGAGCGTTTCTACTCATTAAGACAATAGCAAGGGCTGACCTCGGTGTATAAGAGCTACTCTTAAGCGAGTGATTCAAGTAGACCGATGGTATGCGTAGCAAATCAAAGCTCAATTGCACCTGGGCGAGTGCATTTTTGCTAGCTACTAGTGATACGTAGGCGTGAGTGAGTTCCGCTTACAATCCATATACCTCAGATAGACAGAAAGTCATGAGTTGATGCAGTACAGAGCT
The DNA here is from genome assembly GCF_004153795.1 of Camellia sinensis. Taxonomy (NCBI): domain Eukaryota; kingdom Viridiplantae; phylum Streptophyta; class Magnoliopsida; order Ericales; family Theaceae; genus Camellia; species Camellia sinensis. The sequence continues at coordinate 34,040 of NW_021032492.1, read as the reverse complement.
GGTGTATAGAATCGGTTCAATCATGACTCGCATATTATTTACGTGACTCACATCTCTCGATAAGACGTGCACGCAAGCACATGTGATACCAGGCCAATGTCTCCAGGAACTGATGCTGCTCGCGTACTGCAACCTTCTTTTCACTAATGTCTGGCGTCATCTTGCTATGCTCTGTATCCAACTCTAAGACCTAACCCCAACCGATGATTTGGAGCGCGTTCGTGCACGTCGTAGATTCAATACACTGCTTCGTCTCTACGGTAGTAGAGTTGAGAATTAGGAGATAGTATTTGCGATCACCCTGTGCCTCTCATTACCACATAATACACAGTGCTGCGAACCAAAGCCTTGACGGATACTGGTGAAGGAGACCTTCATTATTACATCTGAGCATAATCCGACGCTTCACTTAGTAGAGCGATCAGTTGGTTTCTCTGTAACCTCTCTTGGCATCGCTACCGAAAAGTAATCTATTAGGTAAGCGCCGAGTATATACGCAGTACTCTCTACTGTGTATGGAGAAATCCTGTTGGATCTCTATCTATAATTACAAAGCCTTTTAGGTATCTCTTCTGAAGCATGTATGGGCTGCTCGTGTCTCGCGTAAATAACCTATGATGAGGCACGGACACTTATAGAGAGGCCTGGATCCATTGTGATGTAATCACAATCTCAGCTGCAGATATAGATATAGTGAGATACTCTAAATTCATAATGATAATAACACACTGAGATGTCCTCGTTCTAGGTCAATAAGAAAACAATAGACATATGGTAATAATTGTCAATTACTGCTATGAATACTCGCAAAAAAATATCCGTGCACTTTAAGTGAGAGATTAGAAACATATAGTATAAGATATATATATGTGAATGAATCAGAATACCTAATTAACATTTAAGTTCATTGCCTATAATAATGTGAAAACATTGAAATTTCCATGGTGCGGACGAGGTCAGGTCAGGTGGTGGAAGAGCTGAAGAATTGTGTTGAATTGAATATATTCACCATCCCTTTGGTGCATGTATCCCTGATATCTGAATCTAAGTAACTATTATATCTTGCTTAATTGAGGCCCTCAAATACCGAGTGAATGAGTGCGATTACTGTCGCTCTCGGTATTGGCTAAGTATACAATGCCAACTAGATGTGCTGGACTATGAGTGCCTATACCGGCGTCTGTAAATACAACCCTACTCAGATAATTGGAAACCACCCCAAGTTAGTCAATGGTGCTCTCTAGCAACGGGATGAATAGAGAAAGAAAACTGAAAAGAAATACACATCTAACCTCTGGTAATGTATAGATATGCGGATAGATAGTATCAGAGCGCGGCATGTCTTTCTAGTCCACGTTATAGTTAAGCAAGAGGAGATCACAGAGTCCAACACCCATGCGTCCTGCCTCCTGCAGTAGAAGAATGTAGGGCAAGAGGAAGATAGTTATCGAGTGTGGTTAGTAATCCCCTTAGATATCACCGTCAAGAATCGGCTGTTGGGAGAAGAGATACGCCGCGGCCTATGTACTTACAGAGACCTTACGCCGCCAAGTAGCACGAACGATCAGGCCTCCAGTAATGCATACTACATAACTTCACGAGTGCACATAGAAAGGAATAAGAGCTCTTCGAATACAATTATTGCTATCCCTCTATAGATAGAAATGTAGATGCCTAAAATTAACCTCAACCATGACAATTATCACTATATGACTAATAGTGGAACTGACTCCGAATAATGCAACTGTTAATAAACAAAAGTCCATCTTGCTCCTAGAATACGTATGTAGTTGATATATGAAAAACTTCACCATTGCCTATATATCACAGAAATAAATTGAATAGTGCCTAAATGTAGATATCTGTCGGATTAAGGCAAATAAATATAAATATGCTAATCAATGTACTGAAGATAACACTTAGTGAATCAGATAGACGTGGATATACCTATGAGCGCTCCATTTCATTGCATTGCGCTCTCGGAATATACACAGGTGGATCACAACCTGTGAAGATCCCATAACACTCGTGGAGCCTCGATTTCAAAATTCAGAAGCTATGAAACGCCTCAAATAATAGTAGAATGGATTTAATATCGTATGTATCAGTAGACATGTGCTCATCATCAATATAGAATATAAATTATAAAGTCATATGTGTATTATCAGACAATGGTTGTGGCATAGTGACAGTTTGCTTCTAGGACACCGTAGGCTCGTTACACTTAAATAAATAAAGTGGTCGACATAATTCTAACTCTATATCTTAAGAAATGCTCAAGTCTCGCAAGAACAGATAAAGACAAGGATAGCATGCACCCCCAAAAGGAACCATAGCTGGGAAGCGCATTAAGAGGCGGGCATACTTATGTGTATGCTCATAACTTTTGAAAGCTCAATACATAAATAGACACTACAAGTCCAAGGGCATATAACCCAAACTGCAGTAAACGAGTTTAGTACTCCTATTGAGATCTGTAACCAAAGTGATTAAAACTAACGAACCAAAATGAATACAAGACCGCTAGAGGCATCTATTAGTCAGAATTAAACAAACCAGAATCCAAGGGAAAAAGGAATGTGGTTAGTTTATATGAAATGCATGTCTTATCATGCTATACAGGTGTCGGATAATGTTGTTAATTCCGAGAGACGTAGCAATCTTTGGATTATCAGAGACGTATGCCGGTTCGATATACTTTGGTTACGTTGAGGAGATATAGTGTGATTCAGGTATCACACATTGGGATTGGTTACAGACTTCGCTTGATATAACTATAATGACCTATAAGATAGTGTCATAATGCTATCGTGCATAAATGTGAAACATGTTATGTGGACTATGTGGTATGGGATTTCAAATTATCTAGTGGATGTGTTGATTGGAGTCCTCTGGTACTGGGGTACTTTGATATTAAATACAAGCATTGTGTCAAATAGACCGTTTTCTAATACGGACCACTCTTAGTATTGCCATCGGGGACATTTATTCATTATCTTCGAAATGATAAATTCGTAAAGTTGCTATAAGTAGTTTTTATGATATACTGGTGTGGATTACTGTTGTCCATGTGTATAGGCGCTAGAGATGTTTAGATTTTGGCCAACATTTGTGAATTGTTAATGTCTGTGTTACCATTTTTATTAGGAACTAGTCAGGAACGTAGGAAGATGGTGCATATGGCGTGGTCATAGACCTTGACAGAGGCAGAGGAAGTAACCTATTACCGGGTGATTCTCGTGTCAGTGCAGGACAGGGAGTTGAGGAGATTCAGGCCAATGTTGGTCGCAGAAAGACCAAGGTAGTCAGCAGGCTATGGGATGCACCTTGATCAGAAGAAGAAAGCAAGAGGTCTTGGGTATCTTAGGATCTGGGCCATATCAGGCATGCCGAGACAAGAGGCCTTTCTTTCTTGAAGAAGAGAGAGATCCCGTCTAAATCGGATTGATGTTTATCGCGAGGATCCTAGGTAGCATCTGAGTTTAGATGAGTTAGGATTACAGAACAGTATATGAGTAAAGCGTTTACGAGATGCATTAGAGAAATTGAGGCAACGGGACATCTTGAATAGTTTGGACCTTGGCATCTTTCCAGCTGAAGGGAGATAACGGCAATGTTGGAGTATGAGATAGGCTCGATGTTGGTAGGTACTTAGGGAGGACGTATATAAAAGCTTTATCGGAGTGAGGTATTTCAGTTGCAGCAGCTATGGAATAAGCTGAGGGATACAATAGCCGAGTCGCTTAATAGCAGAGCTTGATCGCGATGGCCGGAGTTTATAGAGGCTACACTTTTACTAGTTCTGTCCAGGTTTCGCACCTGATAACTTGGTAGGCGTCTGAGGTAACTGACCTGTTGCTATGTAGTTTGAGCGGAAGTTGAAGGCGGTGTCCTCAAAGTTTTGAAGAGGGTTGGTGGGTACTTACATCGGGAGTTATAGACACCATAAGTAGGACGCTGACAATTCTCATTATGGAGCTCATGGCAGGAGGAGAGATGAGGAGGCTATGAGGCTCCAGAGGAGCCCAGGATAGTCAGGAGTGGATAGGCAGGAGACAGAAGAGTTATAACCCTCAGCACAAGGATATCAGGCAGTGCTAGTGTCTCTTAGAATATATCGACCTTTTCCAGTTTGCGAGATGTAGGGCTCGGGAGAGGCAGTCAAGAGGGGGATATTCACCTGGTTACAAGTGTGGCCAGTCTGGCGTCATCTAAGTAGGTTTTCTGTTTGCCCGCTAGAAGGTGGGGTCAGGAAAGCTAACTTCATCTTCAGCTAGACCGCAGAGTCAGAGTAATTGGGCAAGAGGCGCGACAAGAACCCTTATTACTTTATCAGTGTGTTACAGCCATGAGGTCCACCTTTGAAGCAGTCATATGCACTCCCAGTTAGGTGACCACTCTCGGAAACGCGTCTGGTCTAGAGCAGACGACTACGGATTTTCTTAGCCCAGACTCAGGTACTTAGTGCAGGCACTCGTAGGGCCAATCCGGGAGCTTCGTCATTTCCACAGTCTGTGCCCACATTCTTTTGCTCCATAGAGGTGATGCCAGGTAGACCATGGGATGCCACGGGACGGCGTGTATGCTGACCGCGCAGGATTAAGATACCGGTCTTCTCATCCAGGTAGTGAGAGCGTACTTTATCTATATTTGTCTAAACTCGTTGCTAAGTGTTGATAGGACCACGGGGCAATCTTCATCTTTTGTATCATGCTTGGCATTTGCAATCTGTTTTGGAATTTCCGCCAGATTAGCAAACGCGTAGCATCTCTCCTATTTGTGTGTATCGCCATTTTGGGTAGGTGCAAGTTGATTCTGAAAACAGTGGTGTCCTACAGAAAGCAATTGATATGAGTGGTCGCCTACTATAGGCTTCCTTTCATCACTTATATTTGTCAATAGACCAACTAAGTGTTAAATGTATTTGATAGGTATGGATCTGTGTTATCGTATACCGGTGCTGTTTATTGATTGCTAAACGCCAGAGGTCACGTTATGTACCATGAGCGGGGAGCTCGCAGTTCCATATCTGGTGAGACCGGGTTCGATAAGTGTTTTGCACACCTGGGGTATCAGAATCTACGCAAATGGAAGGAGACAGAAGTGAGCTTAGTTGGATCTACTTGCTAGGCCTAATTAGCTGAGAACATAATACACAATGAATAACGAGGTGAAATCAATAAGTAGTGATAGATAGTTACAGATTGTGTTGGCCTAAGGCCAGATAGGTTTGTGAGTATTCACGGGAGTCTATTTCCCGAGATCTTAGTTAAGTTTGCTACCTCACCGTAGACGATAGTGTTCTCTATCTATTTTAGTGTCTCTGACGGAATGCGATTTTCTATTGGTGCTACTCCTTACCATTTTGCTTGTCAGACCAGAGTTGGTTGATGTTCAAAGTTCATGCTCACAGGAATTGCGCATAAAGAGTGCTTTAGTTCGCCCAGTGTTTCACCAGTGGGGTCACAAGTCAACCGGCCCTCTTGTTAAAAAGTGATAAAGAATGGGATGCCTTGGATGTGTATACTACCAGTGAGTTTGAATCGCGGCTTTACTGGTTAATGAATAAAGTACACTGCCTATGCCCAGTATTAGAACTCGATTTATGATTTGACCAAGTTTGAGGTTCCCGTTTGCTTTCTCTAAGATTAGACTGAAGAAATAGTGTTACTCCCTTCAGTTTGAGGGTCAGGGGAGGAGGATATCGAAAAACCGGCATCCGTACAGCCGGTATGGCCATTATGAAGTTTCTGGTGTGATGCCATTCGGAAACTATACCAATATGCACAGGCAGTCTTTATGGACTATGGAACCGGATTTATTCCGGTGGACGATTCTAGTAGACCGATTTTGTGGTCCAGTTCTTTGTGAGACGAATTATCCAAAAAAACCATATTCTATTCGTCTCTGGAGGAGGTCTTAGGAACACACTTGGGAGAGTGGTGCATTGAGTTACTTAGAGACCCATAGGTGTTATGCAGTTGGGAAGTTGTATGAGTTCATGGTGCTGAAGGGTAAGGTCAAATTTCTTAGAGCCCAACGTGGTTATCCGGAGAAAGGAGGTAGATCTAGTTGATACATCCAAGGTGATGGCAGTGCAAGAATGGGCATAGCCTAAAGAGTGTGGTTATGAAATCCGCTCAGTTTTTCTGGGATTAAGCTGTTATTTATCGTCGGTGATAGAATAAGATTCTCCAGATAGCTGTTACCGTATAGACAGACTGACTCGGAAGGGAGTCAAGTATGATGTGGTAGTGAGACTTTGTGAAATAATTCGTTCCAAGAGTTTAGAAAGTTAGTATTGGACCATTACTTCCGGTGTGATTATTCCGGATGAGGTTTGGGTTAATGACAGGATTTATTGTGGATAGACTCCTCACGAAGAAAGCGATTTGGGTATCGATCATTTTAATGTGTTGATGTCAAGTGGGAAAAGTGGTAAGCTTATAGAGATCACGTCAGTTGAAAAATAACACCGAGAAGAATATACCACACAACTGACTCTAGAGTTGCAGCAAGTAGATTTTGCTTGATAAATCGGAGCTATACTTTCTCATGGTGTATGAAGTCGAGGAATTCTACGGATCTAGAGTTTGAAAAGTTAATCTGTTTTACCCAGTGAGAGACTGGTATTGAGGCAGAGTTAGGTGGATGAGATTTCATATCGAGGATATAAAATGATTTGGGAGTAATATGCATATTAATTTCATCCGGGAAAGGCCAATAGATATAGTATGGGTGGGACTTGATTTGGCAGGTGCCACACTTAGTTAGGAAGATATTAGTGATGAGCTGTACAGCTCCAATTCCAGAGGAATATGGATGATGTTGAGAGAAGAGACACTTAGGCGAGTTTGATTTTGCTAACTGGCGCGAGGAATTGTTGAAGGCCTGCGGAACCTTTCTTGTTGATTTGATCGCAGCCTACACTTGTGATGAGTAGTGTGAGGCACAGAAGAAAGTGACCTTGATGTAGGAATCCCTCCGAAGGAAGATCTCTCCAGTTGGGGAAAGGTTGAGAAGGTTTTGACGGTGATTATCTCCGACCAGAGTTGTGAGATTACTGCGAGGACCGTTTTAATATTGTACCTGAGAGTATTGTCCGAGAGGAAGTTATCCGATTAGAGTATTAATCATATCGCCTATGCGGTGCTATCCGAGGACGGTATCTAAGATGTACTAGGATTTGGGGCGTCAGTTTTATGGTGGTCGAGAGAGTAGACATGTTGGCGGATTCGTACATCGATAGTGCCTTACTTGTCCAGCAAGTGACGCAGCCGAGCTTCAGTCCAGGGGTTTGTGCAACCTTTGCTATTGCCGAAGTGGAAGTGTGAGCACTCAGATCACTATTGGATCTATAAAATTCGTTGTAGGTCTTCCGAGGACTCAGCGCGCAGTGTGATGCTTATTTGGGTTGGTTGTAGACCGGTTGACATAGTCGGCGCATATAATTCCTATGCCAGCGTGTGAGAGATTTCGCAGTAGGATCATCTTTTCATACACGATATTGTATATCGGGACGTAGTGAGATTGCTACGAGGCCTAGTTGTACTGATACATCTTCATGATAGAGATCCTTCGTTCTCACATACTGCTAGGATGTTGGACACGCAAGTTATTGCAGTGAGGCCATGTGGCACTAAGTTTGACCAATTTAGATACGGACTATATATCCCAGAACTGACGGGCTAGTCCGAGATTAACGTACTATCCAGATACACTCGAGGATATGTTTCGCAGGTTAGATGATCCTGGACTTCAGTGTGGGTCGTGGGAAGAGGCACTGCCTGTATGAGTATGCACAAACAACAGTTATTTTCAGTCTCATAGATCCGGTAATGCACCGTTTGAGGCACTTGTCAATGGCCATAATATCCGACAAAAAAAAATCATCGTGTTAGGTTCCATGTGTGATAATTAGTCCGAAAGTGTGGGTGATGCACCTTGTTGGATACCGATGAGTTGGTATGGGAGAACGACGAGAGAACTAGCTTATCCATAAGAGAGGCTTTACAGTCCGTGATCGCAGAAATCTAATGTCTGACCGTTAAGAGAGTGAAGGCTTTGAGCGTTGCAGGTAGGTGTATTATGTTCTTTCATAGAAAGTATCACCTAGGCACGAGGTTTAGAATATGAGGTTTGGGAAGAAATAAGTGGTTGAAGTTATTCCCCTCAGGTTATGGTTCCTTCATATTGAAGATCCTTGAAGAGAGAGAATAAGGTGAGGAAGATTGCTTACTCAGGTTCTTCTGCTTAACCGCCGCAGTTGTGTCGGAGTGCATTGATATCGTGTTTCATGTGAGATATGCTTCGGAATATGAGCCTAGATACTCTTCACATGTGCATAGAGAATTGGACCTCTCGATTTAGAGGTAGATGAGGGATGCCTCGATGAGGTGGAGAAGACCGTCGAAGGTTGTATAGGCGGGATCAGGTCCTACGTTGGCAAACCATTACCTTTGGTGAATAGTCTATGTGAGACAACATCACGAGTGTGAGAAGCCATGGGAAAACAGTTGAAGTATTTGGGAGTCACGTTGAGAATACATAGAAATATCCGGACTTGTTATATAATATCGATAACCCACTGTATTTACATATTTTGCATTCTGTGAAACTAATAAGAGCTCTAATATATATGTCATTAAGTTTGATGAAAACAATATTGTAAAAATGTATTGAGATTATTTGGAAGTATGATTTTAGAAACTCTTAAGACCTATAAGGGAAGTTACTAGTGACATATATTATATGTTAGTAATATATTTGTTGATGGATAAGATAGTCAGTTAAGTTGATTGCAGTGAATAGTACATTATGTGATTTCATATTGTGAGATAGTCTCTCTCCGCATTAGTGAGAAAGTAGGGATGAACGATTTAAATGGGCGAATGTTGTAATGTTAATAGTGATAAACATTGTTAAAATGAAGAAAAAACTTTGTTTTTTGATAACTTGAGCTTAAATTTCAGCGACGGATATATATTCTAAGGGGGAGATTAATTAGCGATCCAGTTTATCCCTTGTGTACACAGTAATCCAGCAAGAACAATGTAGTCCGTGGATGTTGGTTAGTTTGTAATATATAATCTGGTTACATCTTTATTACTTCGTATTGAGTATATAGATGTGTTGGGTCGGATTTGTTTTCAAGGTGGTTAGTTTATGATATAAGCCAACACCTAGATGTCCAGATTTTTTGCCTGGTCCAGCACAAAAATTCGAAGTCGTAGACGAGTTGTTGCGACTCGTCCTGGGAATACAACCCATCCCCAAAGTTATTTGTTGATGAGCAGTAGTCATAGATTACTCGCTTCACGTGGCGTGGAGTGGCGCCGAAGCTGAGATAGTAAGTGGTCCACGCTAGAAGTCAGGGTGGGAGTGCTCGAGCGTGAGGCCTGGTTTCTGCATAAGCTCAGACTGTGGCTCTGATGGTCATTTCTGCGCTCTTGAGCGGGAGGTATAGGTAAATGCCGCACAATCCCGAGCGGAAGTCTAGTAATAGTGGACGCATTCGAGATGTGTTATTTAACGACTCGAAAGGCGTGGACTGGGTTTAAAGTCCAGAATATGTGACTCTTCATTAATCACTTTATTCCACTTTTCTCTTTCTTCTCTACTTTATCCAAAACACCTGTTGAGGCCTCATACCTTCCTTTAAAAGTTTAAATCTTATTACCCCTTTTTCTCTCTAGAAGGTGGTTTTCATTATAGCAGATATAAAGTAGAGTGATTTTGCTGCCTTGGCCTTATAACAATAATAGTTTGTTGATCGTTTCAATCCATATAACTGCAGGGCCCATTAATTTAATCTAATCGACAGTTATCATGGAGCACGTTGGGTATATTTTCATACCATTGTCCTTTGGGACTCCGAATTTTGAAAGGTGGGATATCTACTACTCCTACTCTATGGAATAATTAGATCTTATTAATTATTTTGGTATTTATGAAGAATGTGGGGTGGCTTAGGGTAATGAAGTTTGGGTTAGTTATGTACATTACATTAAAGTGGGGTTAAATTTAATCATAATTAAAAACCTTAGTGTGTTTGGCAATAGAAAAATTGGAATGTGTTTCATATATGAAATGGACCTAAGGTGTTGAAATGTTTAATATGGGTCCTAATTACATTGTTTAAATTAATTGGGGAAAATAAAATATAGAGAAGAGTGAAGGAAATTGAAAATGTTGATTGTGAATAATCCATTGTGCATTATTCCTAGAAATTAACTGCTTTGGGCTATCGGTGGAAGGATTATAGTCGTGCATTTTGTAGTTCAATGCATTAGAGGCCAAACTCAACTATCATAGAGAACGTGTACCTTTGGATTTGACCGTTGATAGAAATACACATAACTGTATGTATGAATGATTGTATATAAGAAACCCTCAATGTAGATATATAACAGTCATATGTGTAGAGAGGAAGATAGGGGATGTACTCCGCGGTTATAGGTGGAAAACCGATTAGGGGATGTACCTATAACCGAGAAAATAGTTGGGAGTAAGATAGGGGATGAACTAGAAGATACGTCTCATATGCTTGTCTAGAGTAAGTTTAATAGATATAGAGCTATATGCTTATCGTTTGTGACAGTTGTGGAATAGCTTATATGCTTATCTGTGAATTGTTGTTTATACAATATACTGTTGTTAGATGCATGGATTATAGTTTACTTGCTTATCTGAGAATGTGGATATTGTTGATAAAAGTATACTATCTGTTGAGAATTGTGCGGTAGTGCTTATTGCCTATCTGTAAAATGGTAGAAAGGAAAATACCTGGTCCCAATAAGTCGTATAATAGACATAATAATGTGATTATGTGATTGTAACAGTGTTGGCCATCATACAATATCATTGATAATATTTAGTTCAATTGTCTCATGGTATGGTTTTAGTGTATTTCTACTGGGCCAGTGGGCTCCCTATATGGGATATCTTTTCAGGTGACACCCAGGTAGCATGCCACCTCCAAGTCATATGCTGGGATGGCTAGAGGCGGGTCCATAATTTTGTTTGCATTAACGATATGTGCATATACATTTGTAACTTTCAGCACAAGGGCTTTAAATGTGTATAAACGAGTTAGTACTCCTTTGGTTGTATCCAAGTGACTTGGAAAGCTGTAAAGCCCGTTTAGGGCCAATTTGTTAGATGGATAACATGTAAATACATCTGTAATGAATATACTCTAAGGAATACAAAGGAATGTTGTAGTCCATATATAGTAAGACAGGCTTTAATACTATGGGTTTAATAGTTGTTATTTTGAAGGGCTTTACAAGTATTTTTCTTATCTAACGTATAATGCTCCACCAAAGGCACATCTCTAATCTGATTGTATACTTTTCATTTTTGCCATTCAATGAATTTTGTATTGTTTGTTTCTCATTTTTTTTTTAGAAATAGATTCCATTGATATTTTTCTCAATGTGTTAGGGATTAGTTTTACTTCAAGAATTAGTTATATAAATTGGCTTGGGTAGTTTACTTGAGAGTTTAGATATAATATTGTCAGATTAACACATTTTATATATTTTTGGTGGCATACATTTATAGTTTGGAATTCTAACAATAGATAATGATAAATTTAATATTTAATTTTCAACACTAAATAAAATTTGAAGTCAGTTTGGGGACAAGAGGCAGGAGATATCAAATTTGGACAATTGTTTGTGTTCCCATTTTAATCCTTCATGCTAGGGGTTGATAATATATTTCATTTATCATAGATAAGAATTTAATAATACAATCATCGCATACAACCATTAATTATATAACCAAAACACATTCAGGTTGAAGCTACAAGTTATGGACAATAATCACTAATTCACAGATGTCAAAGTAAGTGTCTTTTTTTCTTATTTTTTATTTCTCTCCGATAGAACGTTAATACCATCTCTTATTAATGTAAGGCTATTTATTTATTTATTTTTAAACTTATCATATCATTTTCTTCTAATAAACTAGCTTTCCCCTCATACTGGTGGATGATGGCTTTACGGTCCGAACTCAGTAATGAAGAAAGAAATGATTTTTTTCTTTATTCATATGGTATACAAAATTAGTTTATCACTTCTAAAGTATTGTTATATATGGATTTCAATTTCTTCAGAAATAATGTTAATGTTGTTGTCCGGCGAGAGGGCGTGACATTAATACTATTCGCATTTCGATGATAGGTAAGCCTACACATGTAATCTTATATATCGCATGTTATATATTTACTTTATATACATTATTTTTTAAAAATAATATTATCAATTCAATTTATATATCTATTCCATATTTTTTATTGGAAGGAAAAGTAAAGGAATAAAAACACAAAGCTAATTATCATAAGATAGATCAGAATATAAGGCTATTCCTTGACAAAGTAGGAACATGCAAATCCCAGTAAGTCTAGCTCCAACATTTTTTAAAATGTTTGTTTTTTACGAAAATATTTAATTAATTTGTCTCTTATATAGATTTTGTAACGAATGTATAGTGATCATATACTTTATGTAATATTTTATGGATTAATTGTTCATTTAAAATATTTATTCAATTGATATATTGATTGACAAATTGTAAAATATTTTTCTATAACTACTTCACGTTAAAAAGTAAGATAAATCTCCTATGTAGTAAATATTTGATATAACATGTTTAATGCAATTTGATCTGGAACATTTAAATGATTTGCAACACTGTCATGCATAACATAACATCTATTATAAGAGGAAGAAAATAGAAAAATGAATGAAAGTTTTTTTAATTAAATTCAATAATAAGCATTTTTTTTTAATTTTAATATTTTACATATATAAATGATTTCTTAATAACCAATATAGAAATTAATTATTTCATATTTGAACTTAATTTTTTTGTATATG
>NW_021032492.1:0-21131 GCF_004153795.1 Camellia sinensis | reverse complement strand
CCTGCCTAACACATCCTATAACTCAAATACGAAGTAAAAAGGATGTAAACAAGATAATAAACAACTACCAACATCCACGGACACATGTCCGGATTACTGTACAACAAGGGTAAACCCAGGATCGCTATAAAACTGGCTATACAGTGTGTTCTCAATCGATTGTATTACTTGGTGGAAGTAACACACTGGCTAACAGGAACAAACATATTGGAAGGCATATAAGAACACACTACAAAATCGATTGTGAACATGCTCTAATCAGCAGCAATGTAGGACCTATAACAGGGGACCATATGTCTTCCAAAACAATTAAAAACTAATCATGGGACTAAAGATATCCAATTAATTTTTTATTTTTATTTTTATAGATGATTTACTGAACGGACCTTACAATATGAACGGACCTTAAAATTTGGACAGATAGGTAAAAATATTGACATACATATGTTAAAATAATTTGGACACAAAAGTCAACAATATGGGGACAAATAATTTGTACAGATAGATTAAAATTATTGAAACATGTTAAAATGATTTGGACCGATAGGTTCAAATATGGGACAAAGTTAAAATAATTTAGACGATGAGATTCAAATCATTTGAACAAATATGTATATGAAGATGCAAAAAAATTCACATATGATGTTAAAAGGACAATAACTCATAACTTTACGCTTGTTATTCCGTTTTAGACAATTGTTTTTATTCCAATTATTTATTTATTTATTTATTGTTGTGAGATCTATCCATTCAAAATTACCGAAAGTGGTTTCGAGTGCCTACTTTCTCAAAAAAAAAAAAGTTTTTTTGTTATTTTAATTAATCAAAAAATCAATATATTATTTATTTATTTTTAAATTTCATATTCAATACTGATCTTATTATTTGAAAGATATCAGAAAGACAAATCTACCTATATTAATTTTGTTAAAAATAAATTTATAGAACTTAAGTTATGCATTTTTAAATTTTTTTAGGTCAAAATATAGGGTGAAAATGTTAAAAATTATCCCTACCATCACATGTTGTTCCTTACCAACTCAGAAGTGTTATGAGTCTTTATAAACAACAAAGACCAAAGCTTGGATGTAATACTTAATGCACCCCTCAACTTAGATTTACTGACAATTTTTATATTTTAAAAATGTTGTCACTAATAATTTTTTATTTATTGACAGATTACAAAAATATGTTTTATAAAGATGCTTTGAGATATTACTTATCATCTCAAAAACAGATGCTCATTATAAAGATGCTCATTATAAAGATGCTTTAAACATATTTTTATAAACAGATGTAATTTTGAACAGAAGTAATTTTTAGTTCTTATAAAAAACATGTTTTATAAAAATGTATATTACATGGAGTGCAATAATTTTTGAGCAGATGTTTTAAAAATGAGCAGATGTTTTGTAAAAATTCAAAATTCCCAAAGTAATATTACTTCAAAATTTTGAATTAATGGATTTTGATTTTTTATAAAACAGATGTTTTGAATTCAAAATTTAAAATTTTGAATTCAAAAACTAATGAGATGGAGTGCAGTAATTTTACAAAAACATCATCAAAATTGAGTGCAGTAATTACATCTGCTCCATTTTTGTTCAAAATCACTCCATATCTGTTCAAAACATCTGCTCAAAATTACATCTGTAAAATCAAAATTACAGATGTTTTTATAAAAAATTTTGAATTCAAAATTACTGCACTCCATTTTTATAAAACATCTTCAAAACATCTGCTCATTATAAAAATTCAAAATTCCCAAAGCATGTTTTTACTTCTTAAAAATGGGTAATCTTGCAGAGACTAATACTTGCTAACAGTCTCTGCAAGATTGTTATTAGCAAGTATTAGTCTCTGCAAGCGTCGTCACTCTGACAGTGAACAAAGACAAAAGAGGAGGGGAGAGAGAGGAATATGAGGGATAAAACCCTAGAATCAAGATGGGGTGTTGTGCCCATATTCTTGAGAAAATCGGGGAGAAAGAGGAAGAAAACCATGAGACACAATGGAAGCCCATTTTCTTTATTCACATAATTTATGAGCTCTACCCATTGTATAAACTCTGAAAACGATAAAGCATGATGCCCAGATTGCATGGGGCAATTTCCCAGACCTGTGAAATGGTGTTACATCTCAAGAGGCAATGCGCTACCTTTTTCAATTTCTCACTACAGACGCCATAAACATCAGAACTAAGAATTATCAAGCCTGACCTTACCATAAAGCTAGCCAAGTCTAAGCTTCAGGCCTTAAAATTTGAGAAGGGCCAATTTTATAATATAATGTAATAAGCCCATGTGATTTATTATTTACTCTTTGAATAAAAAGGCCTAAAACAAACAAAAGGACCCAATGACCGATGCAACAGTCACAAAACTATGACTTGTCCCCTCCAGGATACAACAGCCCGACCACTTTTCGTATGGTTCAGGCCAACTCTGCACAAGATGGTGAACCCAAAGCTCCACCAATAAAACACCCTTATTTGCTAGTAATCTCTCTTGTATAGAAAATCTCTATATATATATACTGGCGTATACCCGTGTCTGAAGATACGGTGTAAATAATATTAAGATTAGAATATAATTGTAATCCCAATACTATTTAAATTTATTTTTTAATTTGATAAAATCACAAATTTATTTTAAAATTTTGGAGTTCTCACAAAACTTCTCACGAAAACTCGTTTTTACTTATTTAATAAATAGCTAGATAGATAGATATGCCTAACATACATACAATTTTCATGGGCATACATACAATATTGCTTTTGCTTATGTAATTATATGGAAATTATATGTATGCCCGTAATGTCATAGTGTATTACGATCATACATACATTGTATGAAAATATGTGTAAAATATATTGAACAAAAATTAGGAAATAAAAAAAAACAAATAGAGAGAAAAATAAAAAACGGGAAAAAATAAAAAAAAAATAAAAAAAGGAAGAGGAAGACGGGATCATGGGATCATAGAAGGAGGGGTGTGAGAAAAGTAAAAAGTAAGAGAGAGAGAAGCAGGAAAGTTGAAAATGTATATGTAGAATATTTTTTTAGAAAATATATCTCATCCATTGTTTTATAATTTGAACAGATCTGAACTATCCAAATGTCCTAATAGGACAAAAATATGTTGAAGATTCAAAAATCGTCCTGCTTTATTAAAATATGTTGAAGATTAATATGAGGTCTAAATTTATGAAGTGTATCAGGTATTCAATATATTTAAAAATAATAATTAATTGTCCAAATTCATTTAATTTGTGGACTAAAAAATTCATTAATATAATCTCCACTACACAGTAAAATCTGACTCCTAATCCTCAGATTGCAGACCTTTTCCATATAATATGAATAAAAACATGTGAACAAAAAGGAGAACATAAAAAAAATAAACAAATAGAGAGAAAAATAAAAATGAGAGAAAATAAAAAAATAAAATTAAAAAAAGAAAAGAAAAAGGAATGTGGGATCTTGGGATCATAGAAGGATGGGTGAGAAAAGGAAAAAGTAAGAGAGAGAAGCGGGAAAATAAAAAATGTACATGTAGGATATTTTTTAAAAACAATATCTCAGCCGTTGTTTTATAATTTGAATAGATCTGAACCGTTTAAATGTCCTAGTAGGATAAATGTGTGTAGGACAAATTCAAAAACCATCCTGCTTTATTATATAGAATAATAAAGCAGAGACGTGATCTGGTGTTGGTGTAGAATAATCCTACATATTGGGAATCATCCCAACCATATTGGGAATCATCCCAACTAGCTAGTGTGCATTATTTGATATTTAATTTTTTTTTTATATTTGATTTGTTTGGAATTGTAGAGTGTAGTCTATTAAATATATTTTTATAATTGCATTTTAATCTTTCATTTAAATAGTGTTGCAATTACAATTATATTATAATCCTAATATTATTTACACTATGCCTTCAGGCATGGACATACGCTAGAATATGGACTACATGCTAACTATGCCTTCATACACTGTGCCTTCAGGCACGGGCATACGCTAGAATATGGACTACATGCTAACATTGCCGTCAGGATCCTCCCAATAGCGAAGAGAACATATTGGGAAGAAGAGGAGAATATGGACTACATGCTTACTGAAAAATCTAAAAATCCCCTAGATGTTGATTTGTGATTATGTATCAATTTTAAGCAGAATATAAATTAATTTTTGTTTTAACTGGATTTACAGATGATACTATCATTGAGCTTACATTTGCTCTCAATCCCACTCTTTAAATTCAGTAGCAGTACACCAGCAAAAAGGGAACCATACAAGAACTCAATATATTAATTTTTTACTTAAAAGTTGTTCCAAATCCCGTAATAATGTTTAAATAATTTTTTTGTAGAGGGGTTTGTGCATGAAACAGAGAAGGAAATGAAAAAATTAATTAACCCAAACGTAGTATAAATCTATCTATGACTAATTCACTTGTGTTTTGATCTCTTCATTTTGCAGGATGGATGTCTATACTCTCTCTCTCTCTCTCTCTCTCTCTCTCTCTCTCTCTGTGTACCTGTTGATATGTTAGGGCTAAACAGAACATATCAGAGGAAGAGGAAGATGAAACTCAAATTTTGGGTTTTTTAAAAATAAAAAAAAAACACTAACCAAAACACGTCGTTTTGGCCAAAACGATCTCGTTTTGGTGAGGGCAATAAGGACGGCCGCCGGAAAGGACGACAGAGGATCCTTGCTCGAGAGACCCAGGATGAAATGAAATTGGCTAGCGAACAAGAAGATAACTACCATTATATACTTCTTTTACTCAATAAAAAATAAATAAAAGGAGAGACCAGCATGTTGCGCTAATTTGGTTTTCAAGAACTATGACGGTTAGTAGCAAATCATAATTTTATAGACTTCTCAATGTTGTCAGATTCACTCTTTAAAGACTCATGTTTGATCAGAAACAGTGGAAAGATCAATACTCACTACTTTGTTGTGAATATGACGCATTTCAAAGGTGTTCCATTATTTAGATCTTCAATTGTGCAATTTTATTATGTTTTGGAAATTTTGTTTTGTCAATTACTTGATTTATATTAATTTAGTTTGGTTTAACTTTTTTTTTTTCTTTCTTTTTTTTTTATAACAAATTTGGTTCATCAATCACTAGGTTTTTATGAATCTAGTTTGATGGCTTTTTCAGTACTAAAAACTAGTGCCTACTTATATGAGAAAAGGTGATATCTTATGTAACATGGATACAATAAAAGATATATCAATATCCATTACATAAGATACAAAACAGCGTACAGTGGGGCAGTTTTTTATTCGTTTGTTTGTTTATTTTTTTAATTTAAATAAAATTTAAAATAAAACAAATAAATAAATAAATAAAAACAGAAAACTTGGGTAGACATTATCTTTTATCTACCAAATTGACGGACAAGTCGGCAAATTTGGACTAATAATAATCAAGCACTAAAATCGCAAGCCATGCTTGAGAGAAGTGCTTGAATTTTTTTGTGTATACCATCTATAAAAACATTTAAGTCAATTTAATAATTATATAATTTTCATTTTATTACACTTATCTCCCAACACAAATTATAAAAATCATATCTATTATAGATTTCTCAAATTCAATCTGAGTTTAATATAGAGTAATGCTAGAGATTTTAAAAGTTCTATTAAAATTTCTAACAAATATTTCACATGAATATGAACCCACATGATGTAAATCCTACGCCTATATAAGACATTTGATAAAAAATTTAATAAAACTTTTAAAATCTATAACATTTTTCTTTGATATACAATGAAATGGAGGGAACGAATACGAGACAAGTAGGATTGGTAACCACGTAGTCATTATTGTTGAAGCTTTAAAAGATCATTCATTCAAAAAGACCAACTAAACCCATTTGGCTGGCAACATATCCAACAACCATTCTTGATCCGCCACTTGTCACCCACATACATATATTATATGCATATATACTGAACCATTTCATAAAAAATAACATTTAATCCACAAACATAATATATATAGAGAGATAAGGAGAGATGTGTAATATAATACATATGTTAAGATAGTTTTATATTAGAATGCTGGTGAGCTGTGCAATAAGAATGTCTTAATAATGATAATAATTTGAAACAAACAGAAGATTTCGATTGAATAAATAAAAAATTTAGAATTTAATATGTTACAAAGATTAAACATTAAGATTATTTTTATAATTTCTCCTCTAATTTATTATTTCATGCTATAGATCCACAACACAACCATTATGAATATAATAAAAATCACATAAAATCAACTAACATCTAACTAATGTACCATGTAAAATATAATAAACTAAATGTAACAAAAAAAAAAATTGTGCGTCCAGCATTATAAGACAATGGGAAACAACACATGGCACAACAATGATGATAACACATTATATAATCATATGACAAATAATTATAATAAGAATTCACTTCATAGCCAACGTGGATGTATCACTTCATAGTCCACCTAGAGAAGAGGACATGGTAGATTATAGTTAACTATCTTTGTGAATATTGGGTGAGGGTGATTTTCCATCAAAGCCCAACAGAATGAACATTAAGAGACCTCATAATAATTTATTTATATGCATTTCCAAGACTTTTAAGAACATATAACAAAAGAAAAGTAAAAAAAGTTGTTCAAAGATTAAATCAACAACCCACTGGAGAATGAACAAACATATCTCAACAAGAACCATCCATCAATAATAACTCTACTCACACTGCAGTCTTGTTTTTTTCAGTTAGTCTCTAACCTCCCATCTGCAGATGCAAATGAACCCTTAAATGACCGATTGGCTATTGTCACCGCTGCCAAGTAAAGCTGATGAAGACGTAGCCAGAGCCTGCCACTTCTTGACTGCTTGTGGCAGCGTCATATCAATCGATTCCATAAATGTCATCAGCATCAGGGTCTGATGGTTTCCAAAGCTCGGTGAGAGATGAGAGTACGTTGACGGCGTGACCCATGTCAGGTCTCTGAGATGAAGCCCTTGCGCAGCAGTGTCCAGCCAGCTCAGCAACAGTGCTGACACTGGCAACGGAAAATGCCTAAGACCCCCAGCTGGGGGTGCTGGGGGTCGTGCGTGTAGGCCACTGATTGGCCCAAAAAAAAACTGTTTTTTTTTCCAGCAAATAGGGGGCTGCCACGTCACTGGGGGTTGACCCCCACTGGGGGTATGAATCACGGCCCAATGATTAATTACAAGCTCTGAGAGTTAAAGAAAGTGAGGTAATGAAATCTTCGGACAAAAAAAATAAAATAAAATAAAACAAAACAAAACAAAACAAATATTGGCAATATTTTCAAGCAAATTTTCTTTGGGGTAGTTCTGCTGCCAGCAGGAAGGTGCACATGGTTAAATGGAAGGAGGTCACAAAGGTAAGAATCAAGGTGGCTTGGACATAAGGGACTTAGGTGTGGTCAATGAGTGCTTGTTGCTAAAGTGGTGGTGGAGGTATGGTAGTGAGGATACAACTCTGTGGAAAGACGTAATCTGCTCTAGGTATGGTAAAAGTGGCGGGGGATGGTCTCTTTTATTGAATCATCCAGCAGGGGTCTCACTGGTTTGGAAGGATATTTCCCAACTTTCGTCGGTTAATCAGCAATTGGGAGAATTTTTTGGAGAACGGGTTCAAATAGTAGTTGGCAATGGGAGGATGATAAAGTTTTGGTATGACCCTTGGTTAGGTGGCAGAGGGCTGAAGGATGAATTTTCTAGGCTGTTTAGTTTATCCATAGAGAATGAGGATACCCTCCAGCAGATGAGTGCAAAGATTGGTGCCTCAGGTAGGTGGCAGCTTCAATTCAGAAGGCCTCTCCTAGCTTGGGAGGAAGAGGAGCTGCAGAGGCTGGTAGGTATGCTGCTTTTCACTCCTAGGCTCAGAGATGGGGTTGAGGACTCATATTCATGGCTAGCAGAGAAATCAGGTCAATTCACTGTTGCCTCTGTATGGAGATGGAGGGCTGTAGCTAGTGGAAATAATCTAGTAGTCCCAGCAGGGGTTTGGGAGAGTTTGGCCCCTCCAAAGATGCAATTTTTCTGTTGGTTAGCTTGGCGTGGCAGAGTTAAAACTTCATCATTTCTTCAAACAATTGGGGCTCTTCATTTGGGTGCTAGTAACTTGTGTGTTTTTTGCCAAGCGGATGTGGAAACTCTTGAACATGTGCTTCTGATGTGCCCTTTGGTATGGAAGTGCTAGTCTCACATGGTTGAGTGGTGGGATCAGATATGGGCTATTCCAGGTTCTATAGAAGGTCTGGTGCAATGGTGGAATGAGGGCAGACATAATCTCAAGTCTTGGGTACTCAAAGTTTGGAAGATTATTCCCTCTGTAGTTTTATGGTCAGTTTGGAGGTTGAGAAACCAATGCTTATTTAAGGATGCTATTCCTAATATACAAGTTCTTTGCGAACAAGTGAAGGTGCACGTAGCTTTGTGGTCCAAATGGCACTTGAAGGTGAAGTATTCAGTCCATGATTTAGTGTCCAACCTCTACCAGATCAGATGGCAGTAAGGTTCAGAGCAGTAGTAGGTTGATGTCTATTTGCTGGTTGTATATCTGGTTGTAGTAGTTCAGAGCAGTATGGTTCAGATCAGTAGAGGTGGTTTGGCTCTAACCTGTTGTATGCCTGGTTCTCTGCTGTTTATGGAGGATTGGGGGGGGGGCTGTATTTAGTGTGTGAAGTTCTTAGTTAGTCCGCAATTAGTGTTGTCTTTTACCCAGAGCTCCTCTGTTTTGTTGTTTGATTGGAGGCCCAGCTGAAGTTTCTGTTTTGCTTCAGTGTCTGTTTTGCTACAGTTCTGAAATGACCCAAGAAATTAAATATCCTCATTCTGCAGTTAGTAGGAGGGTGTTGGTTTTATAGTTGTTGTTCTGTTGCAGTAGCGTTGGTCTGGTGGTGTTTTGGCTGCTGCAGTGGTGGTTTGCTGGAGCTCTGGTGGGTGTTTGGTTCTGTTTTGTGTGGCTGAAGTTGAACTGGTAGTGTGAATGTTTGTGCTGCTTGGAGTGGGTTGAAGTGGGCTGGAGTGGGTTGAAGAGGGATGGGTTGATCTGTTGTTGATCTGTGTTGTCTGGGCTGGAGTGGGTTGAAGTTCTGAATCTGAATTTTGTCTTGCTGGTATAGTGGTTGTTCTGAATCATGTTTTGGTATGCATTAAGGAGGGCTGGCTTGTGCAGAGGAGTTTAGATTCAAGCATCTGAAGTGTTCAAGAATCTGCCTTGGACTGTTGGGCATGCTGGTTCTGATCTGCTGCAGGGTAGAATGCTGTCTTGGTCTGAAGTATAGTCCCAAAAAAGGAGTTATGTTGTTCTACTTCTGGCCTCCTAGCAGCAGGTGTGCTCTGTGCTGGCTTTGGGTTGTGGGCTGGTTTGGTCTACCTTTGGTCTGTTCTGCTCAACAGTGCTGCTCTGTCATAGGATTTTGGCTAGTGCAGAGGAGGGGGGGGGGGGGGGGGGGGGGGGGGGGGGGGGGGGGGGGGGGGGGGGGGGGGGGGGGGGGGGGGGGGGGGGGGGGGGGGGGGGGGGGGGGGGGGGGGGGGGGGGGGGGGGGGGGGGGGGGGGGGGGGGGGGGGGGGGGGGGGGGGGGGGGGGGGGGGGGGGGGGGGGGGGGGGGGGGGGGGGGGGGGGGGGGGGGGGGGGGGGGGGGGGGGGGGGGGGGGGGGGGGGGGGGGGGGGGGGGGGGGGGGGGGGGGGGGGGGGGGGGGGGGGGGGGGGGGGGGGGGGGGGGGGGGGGGGGGGGGGGGGGGGGGGGGGGGGGGGGGGGGGGGGGGGGGGGGGGGGGGGGGGGGGGGGGGGGGGGGGGGGGGGGGGGGGGGGGGGGGGGGGGGGGGGGGGGGGGGGGGGGGGGGGGGGGGGGGGGGGGGGGGGGGGGGGGGGGGGGGGGGGGGGGGGGGGGGGGGGGGGGGGGGGGGGGGGGGGGGGGGGGGGGGGGGGGGGGGGGGGGGGGGGGGGGGGGGGGGGGGGGGGGGGGGGGGGGGGGGGGGGGGGGGGGGGGGGGGGGGGGGGGGGGGGGGGGGGGGGGGGGGGGGGGGGGGGGGGGGGGGGGGGGGGGGGGGGGGGGGGGGGGGGGGGGGGGGGGGGGGGGGGGGGGGGGGGGGGGGGGGGGGGGGGGGGGGGGGGGGGGGGGGGGGGGGGGGGGGGGGGGGGGGGGGGGGGGGGGGGGGGGGGGGGGGGGGGGGGGGGGGGGGGGGGGGGGGGGGGGGGGGGGGGGGGGGGGGGGGGGGGGGGGGGGGGGGGGGGGGGGGGGGGGGGGGGGGGGGGGGGGGGGGGGGGGGGGGGGGGGGGGGGGGGGGGGGGGGGGGGGGGGGGGGGGGGGGGGGGGGGGGGGGGGGGGGGGGGGGGGGGGGGGGGGGGGGGGGGGGGGGGGGGGGGGGGGGGGGGGGGGGGGGGGGGGGGGGGGGGGGGGGGGGGGGGGGGGGGGGGGGGGGGGGGGGGGGGGGGGGGGGGGGGGGGGGGGGGGGGGGGGGGGGGGGGGGGGGGGGGGGGGGGGGGGGGGGGGGGGGGGGGGGGGGGGGGGGGGGGGGGGGGGGGGGGGGGGGGGGGGGGGGGGGGGGGGGGGGGGGGGGGGGGGGGGGGGGGGGGGGGGGGGGGGGGGGGGGGGGGGGGGGGGGGGGGGGGGGGGGGGGGGGGGGGGGGGGGGGGGGGGGGGGGGGGGGGGGGGGGGGGGGGGGGGGGGGGGGGGGGGGGGGGGGGGGGGGGGGGGGGGGGGGGGGGGGGGGGGGGGGGGGGGGGGGGGGGGGGGGGGGGGGGGGGGGGGGGGGGGGGGGGGGGGGGGGGGGGGGGGGGGGGGGGGGGGGGGGGGGGGGGGGGGGGGGGGGGGGGGGGGGGGGGGGGGGGGGGGGGGGGGGGGGGGGGGGGGGGGGGGGGGGGGGGGGGGGGGGGGGGGGGGGGGGGGGGGGGGGGGGGGGGGGGGGGGGGGGGGGGGGGGGGGGGGGGGGGGGGGGGGGGGGGGGGGGGGGGGGGGGGGGGGGGGGGGGGGGGGGGGGGGGGGGGGGGGGGGGGGGGGGGGGGGGGGGGGGGGGGGGGGGGGGGGGGGGGGGGGGGGGGGGGGGGGGGGGGGGGGGGGGGGGGGGGGGGGGGGGGGGGGGGGGGGGGGGGGGGGGGGGGGGGGGGGGGGGGGGGGGGGGGGGGGGGGGGGGGGGGGGGGGGGGGGGGGGGGGGGGGGGGGGGGGGGGGGGGGGGGGGGGGGGGGGGGGGGGGGGGGGGGGGGGGGGGGGGGGGGGGGGGGGGGGGGGGGGGGGGGGGGGGGGGGGGGGGGGGGGGGGGGGGGGGGGGGGGGGGGGGGGGGGGGGGGGGGGGGGGGGGGGGGGGGGGGGGGGGGGGGGGGGGGGGGGGGGGGGGGGGGGGGGGGGGGGGGGGGGGGGGGGGGGGGGGGGGGGGGGGGGGGGGGGGGGGGGGGGGGGGGGGGGGGGGGGGGGGGGGGGGGGGGGGGGGGGGGGGGGGGGGGGGGGGGGGGGGGGGGGGGGGGGGGGGGGGGGGGGGGGGGGGGGGGGGGGGGGGGGGGGGGGGGGGGGGGGGGGGGGGGGGGGGGGGGGGGGGGGGGGGGGGGGGGGGGGGGGGGGGGGGGGGGGGGGGGGGGGGGGGGGGGGGGGGGGGGGGGGGGGGGGGGGGGGGGGGGGGGGGGGGGGGGGGGGGGGGGGGGGGGGGGGGGGGGGGGGGGGGGGGGGGGGGGGGGGGGGGGGGGGGGGGGGGGGGGGGGGGGGGGGGGGGGGGGGGGGGGGGGGGGGGGGGGGGGGGGGGGGGGGGGGGGGGGGGGGGGGGGGGGGGGGGGGGGGGGGGGGGGGGGGGGGGGGGGGGGGGGGGGGGGGGGGGGGGGGGGGGGGGGGGGGGGGGGGGGGGGGGGGGGGGGGGGGGGGGGGGGGGGGGGGGGGGGGGGGGGGGGGGGGGGGGGGGGGGGGGGGGGGGGGGGGGGGGGGGGGGGGGGGGGGGGGGGGGGGGGGGGGGGGGGGGGGGGGGGGGGGGGGGGGGGGGGGGGGGGGGGGGGGGGGGGGGGGGGGGGGGGGGGGGGGGGGGGGGGGGGGGGGGGGGGGGGGGGGGGGGGGGGGGGGGGGGGGGGGGGGGGGGGGGGGGGGGGGGGGGGGGGGGGGGGGGGGGGGGGGGGGGGGGGGGGGGGGGGGGGGGGGGGGGGGGGGGGGGGGGGGGGGGGGGGGGGGGGGGGGGGGGGGGGGGGGGGGGGGGGGGGGGGGGGGGGGGGGGGGGGGGGGGGGGGGGGGGGGGGGGGGGGGGGGGGGGGGGGGGGGGGGGGGGGGGGGGGGGGGGGGGGGGGGGGGGGGGGGGGGGGGGGGGGGGGGGGGGGGGGGGGGGGGGGGGGGGGGGGGGGGGGGGGGGGGGGGGGGGGGGGGGGGGGGGGGGGGGGGGGGGGGGGGGGGGGGGGGGGGGGGGGGGGGGGGGGGGGGGGGGGGGGGGGGGGGGGGGGGGGGGGGGGGGGGGGGGGGGGGGGGGGGGGGGGGGGGGGGGGGGGGGGGGGGGGGGGGGGGGGGGGGGGGGGGGGGGGGGGGGGGGGGGGGGGGGGGGGGGGGGGGGGGGGGGGGGGGGGGGGGGGGGGGGGGGGGGGGGGGGGGGGGGGGGGGGGGGGGGGGGGGGGGGGGGGGGGGGGGGGGGGGGGGGGGGGGGGGGGGGGGGGGGGGGGGGGGGGGGGGGGGGGGGGGGGGGGGGGGGGGGGGGGGGGGGGGGGGGGGGGGGGGGGGGGGGGGGGGGGGGGGGGGGGGGGGGGGGGGGGGGGGGGGGGGGGGGGGGGGGGGGGGGGGGGGGGGGGGGGGGGGGGGGGGGGGGGGGGGGGGGGGGGGGGGGGGGGGGGGGGGGGGGGGGGGGGGGGGGGGGGGGGGGGGGGGGGGGGGGGGGGGGGGGGGGGGGGGGGGGGGGGGGGGGGGGGGGGGGGGGGGGGGGGGGGGGGGGGGGGGGGGGGGGGGGGGGGGGGGGGGGGGGGGGGGGGGGGGGGGGGGGGGGGGGGGGGGGGGGGGGGGGGGGGGGGGGGGGGGGGGGGGGGGGGGGGGGGGGGGGGGGGGGGGGGGGGGGGGGGGGGGGGGGGGGGGGGGGGGGGGGGGGGGGGGGGGGGGGGGGGGGGGGGGGGGGGGGGGGGGGGGGGGGGGGGGGGGGGGGGGGGGGGGGGGGGGGGGGGGGGGGGGGGGGGGGGGGGGGGGGGGGGGGGGGGGGGGGGGGGGGGGGGGGGGGGGGGGGGGGGGGGGGGGGGGGGGGGGGGGGGGGGGGGGGGGGGGGGGGGGGGGGGGGGGGGGGGGGGGGGGGGGGGGGGGGGGGGGGGGGGGGGGGGGGGGGGGGGGGGGGGGGGGGGGGGGGGGGGGGGGGGGGGGGGGGGGGGGGGGGGGGGGGGGGGGGGGGGGGGGGGGGGGGGGGGGGGGGGGGGGGGGGGGGGGGGGGGGGGGGGGGGGGGGGGGGGGGGGGGGGGGGGGGGGGGGGGGGGGGGGGGGGGGGGGGGGGGGGGGGGGGGGGGGGGGGGGGGGGGGGGGGGGGGGGGGGGGGGGGGGGGGGGGGGGGGGGGGGGGGGGGGGGGGGGGGGGGGGGGGGGGGGGGGGGGGGGGGGGGGGGGGGGGGGGGGGGGGGGGGGGGGGGGGGGGGGGGGGGGGGGGGGGGGGGGGGGGGGGGGGGGGGGGGGGGGGGGGGGGGGGGGGGGGGGGGGGGGGGGGGGGGGGGGGGGGGGGGGGGGGGGGGGGGGGGGGGGGGGGGGGGGGGGGGGGGGGGGGGGGGGGGGGGGGGGGGGGGGGGGGGGGGGGGGGGGGGGGGGGGGGGGGGGGGGGGGGGGGGGGGGGGGGGGGGGGGGGGGGGGGGGGGGGGGGGGGGGGGGGGGGGGGGGGGGGGGGGGGGGGGGGGGGGGGGGGGGGGGGGGGGGGGGGGGGGGGGGGGGGGGGGGGGGGGGGGGGGGGGGGGGGGGGGGGGGGGGGGGGGGGGGGGGGGGGGGGGGGGGGGGGGGGGGGGGGGGGGGGGGGGGGGGGGGGGGGGGGGGGGGGGGGGGGGGGGGGGGGGGGGGGGGGGGGGGGGGGGGGGGGGGGGGGGGGGGGGGGGGGGGGAGGGGGGGGGGGGGGGGGGGGGGGGGGAGGGAAGGGGAAGGTGAAAGGTTGTCGGAGAGTAGACGGTCTATCTTAGTCTGGTCCTGGATGGGTCTCAAGATTGGTTCTTAGTTATTTAATTTTTTTAAAAACTTTTTTTAAGCATTGTTGCTTCTTTTTGCACCTTGATGTTCCAAAGGGTTAGTTTGGGTGACATTTTTTGTCTTTCTATATTATCATTTGTCCGCAAAATAGAATAGTGGTTAGATCTACGCCATTATTTGATTAATCATTTAGGCCTATCCTACTTTCTAGTAATCAACAGTTAATACCCCTGAATCCAAACAATAATGTAGATCATGGATTTATGTGGAGGGAGTGAAAAAAGAAAAGAAAAACAGGTAGAAGAAATCAGCTTTAGTACTTATTTATCTTTATTTTATGGCATGAATCTAGACAGATTATTCCAATTATTTAATCCTAGTGTTTTATGCTTTGTCTTTGTGGTTTATCATGAAATATTTTTTTGAGGGGATCTTTTTCTTGGTTTCTTGCTGAGAAATATAAGGTATAAGAGTGCACTGATGGTATGCTATGTTTTATACCTCTCTCTAATAGAAATATTTTGTCTCAAATGAAATATAACTATTAAACTCATGTAATAATTTTAAATTTTATTAAATAGTTAAGTGAACCTAGCCTGGTGAGAACAAATTATATACGTCCACATCATCAATATGAACACACAATAGAGTTTGTTGCAGATATTTATATCCTCTAATTTAACTGATTAGTCACTAATTCGGACTAACTAAAATAGAATAGGTTGTAGCTCATTTGTCACTAATTCTAACTAAATAAAATAAATCATATAGATATAATATAATATAGGATAGAATAGAATAGTATCTCAAGCTTTTGTAATATGTTGCTTTGTCTTCATATATAGCTAACTTTTAGATAGAAGGATATTTCACAAAGTTTTTAAAACAAATGAATTAAAATTTGTAGGAGCCAAGAAAAGAGGCAAATGGCAAGAAACAATTCTCATGGAGAAACGCAGGTAAACTTGCATATTTCTCATGTTTGTGCTATTGCTTGCTTGCTTTTCTACTCAAGCTTTTGTCATTTTTGCATATAGATCCCATTATCTACTAAATTTGAGTAAACAAATATTTCTTGCCACTGTACTATAATTTTTTTAGGGTGAGGAAAATAGTGGAGGTGCTGAACATAGGGTGTGCGGAGGTGGTGAACATAGGATGCACTCACAAGAAAATATTTGGTTAAATTTTGTATGGTATTACTACTTACCTCAGTTTTTGTTGTGCATGTGCTTTTGCTTGCTTGCTTTTCTACTCAAGAGCTTTTGTCAATTTTGCATATGGATCCCACATCATCTGCTAAATTTTTTAGTAAACAAATGAGTAAACAAATATAACTTGATATTGTATTACAATTTTTTTCGGGTGATGAAAACGTTGAAAGCGATGAAAATGAAGATTTTTGGGTAAATGTTCTATGGCATTATTAATTCCCTTAATTTTGTCTTCAATTCTTTAGCATATTTTATGTATTGCTTTCATGATAGTTGCATGATGAGAATGAAACTGGGAATGGTGGATCCAACTTACACAATGCCAAATTCAAATTGTTGAATTAGGATGGGACAAAGGTGGTGATTGTGGAAGGCACAATTACATCAACGGATTCTAAACAATTAGTATATCATCATGTGCCTCTTGGCCTTGGGTGTTGGAAAGTATGGGTTAACCATGTCAAAATCAATATACCATTGTTTCACCCTAATCGGGAGATGTTTGTACTTGATGATGCTGTTGGAAACACTATTGCTTGGCTAACCCATTTCATCCGCTTTGAGTTTGAGTAGAAATCCTAACATCTATAGATAGTTTTTTATATGACTTTGATGAATGGATTTCTATAATCTTTGGATAGTTTTGGATTTTGTTTAGAAACCTATATATGATATAATTTTTGGATAGTTTAGAACTTTTTGGACAATTTAGAACTTAAGGATAGTTCTTTTTGGATGATTTTGAGCTTAAGGATAGTTTTTGGATGTTTGGAATGTATAGACAATTGTTGAATGTTCATAACTTATGGATATAGTTTCTTTTTGATGCTTGAAACAATATTTTGGTGGTTGATTGATGTTTTGTGAAGCTTTTTTGTAATGTTTGTTAGACTATATAGAATAGGTCAAATAGAACATGCAGAATTAAATATATATATATTGCATATTCTACGGTAGGCATAATAGGTTGTTGTTACCCATATGACGAGCAAGTTGTGATTTGTCCTAGGAATTAATGGCTTGCAAACGTGGTTGTAGAAAAATATTTCCATGACACGCAAGATCTGCTATTAAAGTATTTTTAATGACATGCAAAACTTGTTGTAGAAAAATCAAACACGACTCACAAGATCTACTATTAAAGGGTTTTTAACAGCGTATTACAACATGTCATTGAAATGAATGACTTTCCATGGCTGGTCATAACTTGGCTTTACATCGCGCATCGTAGAATCATATCCATGGCGTGTATTTGGTGCCGTAAAAACCCAATTTTTTTGTAGTGTAGAAATGAACAACTCAAAACAATCCAATAGCTCTAGGCAATTAAACTAATTTTAATTCCAAGAGTCATTAGGATAAAACTATAATAAAACTGAATTGTTTTATCAAAACATGTTTATATGAATCTGTTTAATCTTCTCAATGATCGTTGGTTCGGCTGAAGTGGCGGCTATCAATCTGCCTTGTTCACACAATATCACTTCAATCCCGGACTTCTCAAAATCTTGCAAAATCTCTTTCTGTTCGGTATGTAAGCAAGCCAAATTCCCCATCGATTTTTTGATCAAGGCATCAGCAACTGTATTAGCTTTCCCAGGGTGATACTGGATTTGAAGGTCATAATCTTTTATCAATTCAAACCATGTCCTTTGCCGCATATTCAACTCTTTTTAAGTGAAGAAGTACTTTAGGCTTTTGTGATTTGTGTAAACTTCGCATTTTGCCCCATACAAGTAATGCCGCCAGATTTTCAAAGCAAATACGACTACGACCAGTTCTAAATCATGTGTTGGGTAGTTTTCCTCATGTGGCCTCAACTGCCGAGAGGCGTAGGCAATCACCCTTCCATTCTGCATTAATACACAACCCAAACCTTTATAGGATGCATCACTGAAGATTACAAAGTTTTCCATACCTGTGGGCAACGTCAATACCGGTGCAGTGGTCAATCTTGTTTTCAGTTCATGAAAGGCAGACTCCCTTTCATCATTCCATTCAAACGGTTGCCCTTTGCGTGTCAGTTGGGTAAGAGGTACAGCTATTTTTGAAAAGTCTTTCACAAACCTCATGTAGTACCCAGTTAAGCCCATGAAACTACTGACCTCTGTTACATTTGTCAGTGTAGGCCAATTCACAATTGCCTCTATCTTCTGTGGGTCCACTAAAATCCCATCTTTGTTGATAACATGCCCTTAAAAGATAACTTCATCCAACCAAAATTCACATTTCTTTAGTTTGGCAAATAATTTCTTTTTCTAAGTGTTTGTAAAACAGTCCTCAGATGTTGTTCATGTTCAAATCTATTCTTTGAGTGTATCAAGATATCATCGATAAAAACCACAATGAATTCATCAAGGTAGGTCTTAAAAATTTGGTTCATTAGGTCCATAAATGCTGTAGGAGCATTAGTCACCGCAAATGGCATAACAAGAAATTCATAATGGCCATACCTTGTTCGAAACACAGTTTTCTCAACATCTTCTGCTTTCACTTTCAACTGGTGATACCCAGATCTCAAATCAATTTTGGAAAACACTTGTGATCCCTGCAACTGATCAAACAGGTTATCAATACGAGGTAAGGGATATTTATTCTTTATTGTTACCTTGTTCAGTTCTCGATAGTCAATACACAAGCGCAAGGTTCCATCTTTTTTTTTTCACAAATAACACCGGTGCACCCCACGGTGAAGTACTAGGTCGAATAAACCATTTATCAAGCAAATCTTGCAACTGTTCCTTCAGTTCTTTCATTTCGGCGGTAGCCATTCTGTAGGGAGTCTTAGAAATAGGCTGAGTGCCTGGCACAATTTCAATAGTAAACTCTATTTCCCTATCTACCAATTCCCCTGGCAATTCATCTGGGAACACATCTGGAAATTCGCTAACAATAGGGATACTACTCAATTCAACATTCACAGATTGTTCAGATAGCGCATAACACAAGTAACCTTGGCACCCTTTATGATCAATTTACATGCTTTCATTGCAGATATTAAATAAGGTGGAGGCACTACCTCGTTACCCACAAACCCAATTTCTTCATATTTCGGTGGTCTAAACACAACCCGTTTTGTTACACAATCAATGGTGGCACCATATTTAGTTAACCAATCCATGCCTAGAATTATATCAAAATGTCTAAAATTCAGGGGCAATAAATCCACATACAGAATAGCATTCCCAATACGCATGTCACAAAATCGATATACTGATTCACACAACACAGATTCCTCGGATGGAGTAGATACACACAATAAGTATGGTAATGATTCTAGAGCTCTACTCAGTCTAGATGCAAATGCACAAGTTATGAAAGAGTGTGTTGATCCAGAGTCAATTAGTACAAAAGCATCCTGATTACATATAGAGATAGTACCTGAGACAACAGCTTCAGCATTCCGTGTATCGTCTGGAACAAGCGCAAAAGCTCTCCCTTGCCTCACGGTATCTCCAGTGGTAGTAGATCTCGTAGTACTTCCCAGTTTTTGGATTGATGCAGTGGAGCTAGCAGCTAATTTTCCACTGTTCTGATTACAATCTCTGGCCATATGTCCCATTTTACCACATTTAAAGCAAGCTCCTGACACATAGTAACAAACTCCACGATGCCTTTTAGTACAAATATTGCACATTGGAGATGTATCTCAGGAAGAATTCGAAGTACTTGAGGAGCCCGTATTTTACTTCTTTGAAAATTTCTTCCTTGAAAAGAAGCCTTGTCTTTTACTACATTTCCAGTCAGTTGTTGTTTTGGCCTGTCTGGCTATGTTAGCTTCTGACATTATGGCCCGGTCGAGCACCCCAATATAGGTTTCCAGCTTGAGAACATTCACTCTCTCTAAGATATCATCGCGAAGCCCACCTTCAAAATACCTCACTTTCTTGTAGTCGATGTCGACCACATGTGATGCAAATCTGGCCAACTCAGTAAACTTGGCCTCATATTCAGCTATCGTCATGCTGTTTTGCTTAAGTTCCATGAACTCCGACACTTTCCTATCACGGACGCACTGTGGAAAGTACTTGTCGTAGAAAATTTCCAAGAATTTCATCCAGTTAATGTCTTTATAATTCTCACGCATTAACATCCACCATCTTCTTGCTTCATCTTCTAGCATAAAGGTGGCTAGGAGTACTTTCTGTGTTTCTGAACAAGGAAACACCTCAAATAGCTTTTTGATGCCGAGAACCCATGCTTCGGCCTTCAACGAATCTAATCCCCCATGAAACTGTGGCAGTTTCATTTTTTTAAACTCTTTGGTGAGAGATATTAGCTGGTCATCATTCTGTAGGTCTGGTATAGGTGGTGCCGGAGGCAGATGTGGAGGATGTGGTTGCTGCCACAGTTGTTATTGCCTCAATGTTTCTGCCATTTCCTGAATTAATCTTTCCATCCTATCCATTCTAGCAGTGAAGGACTCCTCTATCTTATCACCTCTTGTTCTCACCATCTGATAAGACTTGCATTATTCTTTATACAAAAGGTTCACAAGTATGCATATACTGAAAAGCAGGCATATTCAAATAATTTGTAATGCAAATAAATCACAAACATATATCATATAATCACTCATCTTGAAGCATTTAAGCACATTCTTGATGCTTTCAGATTCATACTTATCATATGAATGCATCCTAGATCTTTTCTAGATGCTAATTGCTTATTTGGACAAGTGTGTGAGTTATTAACTCGTGCTCTGATACCACTCTGTCATGACCCAAACCCGCCCCCATGGATTAAGGTCATAACTGGCCAGTGATCAAGAGATTACCTACGGCCTCAAACTAGATTGGATATATTTCAACAGAGTTAAGGGGCCAAAACGGAAGCAAACTTAAAACTTTTGTCCATAGCGCTGTGCTTACATGGCATATCATAACATTTCACATGTATTCATTAATAACTCACATCAAAGGAAGTTAACATATAAGCTTTACACAGCAGGATCATTCAAGTTATAGTCAGCCAAACTAGCGCAGCAAACAAGTATAGACCAAATCGCCCAAATTGGAACAAAATATTTCATGTTCGTTTTGAAAATGGTTTGCTACTCGTAAGTAGGCTAAAATGCAGGTTTTGCCACCTTCAAGTGGGCCTTTGGAAAAGATGGTTTTGCCACTATCTAGTGGGCTTAAAAAAAATCGCAGTTTTAACGCATTATCCCAATTTAAGCAATTCAACCTCCATCCACAGGCATTCAAGCAGTTATATCACATAAGCAGCTAGCCTCATCGTAATCATACTGTCATGGCAACACTCACACGCATGCGATATGCTAAAGTATAAAAGCTTACCTAGTACTCCGTGCCAAAATAATAAACTAGTTAGCAAACATGCATGATCCAAGTCCATGTTAAGTGTCTAATGCATCGCATACAAAATGTTGCTAGAATAGGCTCGGCTATCCTAAACATGTCATGTGAAAATGCACAATTATCACATATTCACTTTTTGATTTGAAGTACGAATGCAGTTAGCGTGATGTACCGAGCCTAATGCATGTCAACAAATGCATGAATGCACGCATGCATAGCATAAGGTATGCTAAAATAAATGTGCCCTAATCTACCATCATAAGCAGGTAAATAAAAGGGAAGAAAGACGTGAGGTTGGAAGACATACACACACTCACGCACACTAATTACAAATATGCCCTCACTCGGAGGGACCAAAATAATAATACAAATTAATTAACTACGCAAGCTAATTAAATATTACAAATTGCTTAATTAATTAACAAATTAAATAAACTAAATAAAAACAGTAAACCGCCTC
>NW_021032488.1:0-15899 GCF_004153795.1 Camellia sinensis | reverse complement strand
AGCAATTAATCAACGAAAAATGATCTAGGAAACTCTTCAAATTGCAACTCTGTTCGTTTCGATAACTATAAATCTATCACGTTTCAACATTTAAAATCTCACTTGAACCCTCTAGTGCATTGCTGAAAGTGTTGAATAATTTAATCTAGGCATAGGTTTGATTTAACGTGTTTTAATTATTATTTTATTTAGGTGTCTTTTCTTGCTTCTCAATCTAGTTTAGTCTTTAAGTATTTACTTTTTTTACTTTAACAGGCCTAGCTTTTTCTCTGTTATCTCCTCTGTATAAAGATCGTATGTACTGGCTGAAGAGCGATATTATATTCAGCGCAGGTGACTCGAATGGTCTTTCACCGTCCTTCCTACCATATAAACCTAAATCTTTCTGACACCTCTGAATCTGCGTTCAACAAATCTCCCCATCAGCCCAAATTCTGTACCTAAGCTTTTACCGGCTTCCCAACTTGCCCTGCCTAACTACACACATTCCTTCACAACGCGTATCAGACCTTAGAATGGTGATTAAACCACCACGCACCAGCTTGCGTCATGAGAGTAACGTCCACAGGACGAAACAACTGCAAGAAAATACGCAGGGGACTTCTAGACCTCTTGGCTACTTCAAACAGGCAGTCCATAAAAGCTGGCACTTTGTAAGGAGCGGCCAGACCGTCCGGCTCAATTGCTGTCATTTACTTGGCCGATCGTGGCCTTTAGATGGAACATAAGGAGTTCGCGGAAGGAACCATTGGTACCTCGTTCACAAGACGTCGTTTGTTCTAATCATCAATTCCATGCGTCAGAAAGGTTCAAGCCACAGTGTCACCAATAACTACTTCGATTAGATCAAGCTCAGGACAACGTGGATGGAGAGGGGATGGGGTGAGGGATCTTAGACTACAAAAGAAAAGATTGTGGACCTAATCCATTACTAAAAGTTGGATAGGGACCTTAGACCGATTTCCCCTAAGTTTTTTATCAAATCAGGTAAAAGTGAATTTTTTATCGGATAATGCGAGAGTTATTAAATTTTTTACTAAACAAATGACAAAATGTCTCATGGATGTGATGTCTTTAATTTTGTAAATTCGACACTTATGTAAGATATTTAATCATTTATTTAATAGAAAATTTGGGACTTATAACATTTTTTTCTTTGATTTGATGAAATTTGGTGAAAGAAACTTTTGTAGCATTCAATTTTTTTAGGCCTCGTTTGGGAATAGGCTTTGGAAACTCTCATTTTTAGTCAAAAAGTCAAAAAGTTAAATTAGTCAAAAAGCTAACAATCAATACCAAAAAGTCAAAAATTATCTTTTCTCTTTACTTTTTGTATATCTTTTTGTAAAAAGTCAAAAAGTCATCCCAAACATACTAGTTTTTTTTAGCTTATATTTTAGTCAAATAGCCAAAAAGTTACTAAATTAGCTTGTTCCCAAACGAAGCCAGTTAACTTTTTGACTTTTTAACTAAAATATGAGGTAAAAAAAGTTAGTATATTTGGGATGATTTTTTGACTTTTTACGAAAAGATGTACAAAAAGTAAAGAGAAATTTTTTTTTTTGACTTTTTGAAATAAGTTGTTGATTTTTTAATTTTTTTAATAACTTTTGGGTTTTTAGACTAAAATAGCCACTTGTCAAACGAGACTTAAATTTGATTAAGAGTTTGTTTGGGGTGTGTTATATAAGTATATTTTTTTTAAATCATATCATCTCTCTATTTTTTTATATATTTTTTATAAAAAAATTAAAAAAAATATATTTATTTAGATCATTCCTAACAACTCTATGAACATTTTATAAAAAAAATTGAAGGAAATGAGGATTGCAGCATTTATTTTTTTTCACTAACTCAAGTTTTTGGGTAAATTTGATGGAAAGTTATTGGAATATCCTATATCAAATTAAACTTTTAACATTTTATTCAGTTTAGATAGAAATAAAGATCGGAGATGTTCTCAAGCAACAATTAATAAATGAATGATTGTTTTAAATTGTTAATTTGATCCTTAGGATGTGTGCTGAATATAACCCAATTAAAAGAAATATTTACAAACATAAGTTAACTACACATTCATGCATTTTTCAGTAAAATTTGATTTTGGTTTGTTTATTTTTAATTATGTTGCAAACCGGCTGCACTATAATTAATTTAATTGTATTTTTCAGTCCCATTGCATATTTCTTGCTTTTTTATTGTTTTAAGAAGTAGGTTAAAAATTGATTTTTTAAATTTTTTTTGACTTTTTTTTTTAAAAAAAAAAGTGTTAAAAAAGTAGAGAGCTAGTATAACCTAAAAAAGTCAAAAATTAAAAAAAACAATTTTTAGTCAAGTTGCCAAAACAAGTCATCTCTATTTTTATCAAAATTTTGATTTAATTGTTGTAATATCAGCAAATTTTCATTTTAGCTACATGTATAATCAAGTAACTAATAACATGAGACTGTAGAATTACTGTGAATTGGATGCCAACTACAAATTCCATCAAATTTTATAGTCTCGTAATATTAGTGGGAATCTATTTTTATTAACTTTTGATATAATGGAATTAGGATCACATCAAATCAGGCTTAGACTTACAAAAATGGTACATAAGTCCGCTCTCGAATTAAGTCCATTTGAATTTTTTTTGTAACAAGTTAGATTTTGAATTTTTTACCAGTCAGTCCCATAATTGAATCTATTACTTAATAAGTCATAAGTTTCTATCTTATGCACTAAGAAGTCCTGTTATATTTTTTTTTATCCCAACTTTGCCCTTGTTATTATACTTTCACGCGTTTGATTTTTTTCTCCTAGTTTTTCGTTTTATTTTTGAACCTCAAA
Organism: Camellia sinensis; assembly: GCF_004153795.1. Taxonomy (NCBI): domain Eukaryota; kingdom Viridiplantae; phylum Streptophyta; class Magnoliopsida; order Ericales; family Theaceae; genus Camellia; species Camellia sinensis. The sequence continues at coordinate 13,070 of NW_021032488.1, read as the reverse complement.
TTGCGAACCTCCGATAATATTTTTTTGGCCATTTTTCATCTCCAACATGTCACCACCACAATCACCTCCTCAGATCTAGTGGCGATAAGAGAAAAAGAGAAGAAAAAAAAAATAAAAAGAATGAAGGAGAGAGATGAAAAACCATTACTAGAGAATAATTTTCATCATTTTACACTATCACAAATCAAGCCAAAGAATCAAAAGTCTAATTCAATGATAAATTTATCATGCAACAAATCTCAACCAGAGTTACAATGATAAATTTATCACTGTTGAATTTGTTAAAAAATTTACAAATAACAGACTTGATTTGAGAGAGAAATGGGCATCACAACAAATTTATCATTCATAAATTAAGTAATAAATTTATCAATGAATTAAGTAACAAATTTATCACTGAATTAAGTAACAAATTTATCAGATCAGTTACTCTTCTGTAGAAGATCAACATCTTTCAATGCACTAATTCGATACTTTGCATCCCAAACCGGTGATGGAGGAAGATGGTGGCAACGACGATATCGAAGATGGTAGATCGGTGATGGAGGAAAATGGTGGCAATAACAATGTCGAAGATGGTAGATCAATGATGAAGGATTGCAGTGTTGAAGCAATCAGATGAATGATGAGGGAGGAGGAGCGGTGATGGCAACGAGGGAGAAGGACGATGGTGGTTGAGGCGAGTGTGGTTGAACCGAGTAACATATATAGTGATGGAGAAGGAGGAAATGGTGTGCCAATGAGAAATATGAGAGTGAGAGAAAGAGAAGAGAGAGAAATATGAGAATGAGAGAAAGAGAAGAGAGAAATAGAAATAGGGATGTGTTTGAGTTTAGGATAAAATCACTCAACTAAACCTAAGAGATAAAAATAGAAGATGAGCTAAATTATTTTGAGTCAGGACTTCTTGCAAATTAAGTCTGGTCTAAAAGATCGACCCGTAACTCCCCTTTAGATTTTTGACTCACGAACGGGCATAGGCTTACCTCATTGGAAACGAGTTAACCCAACTTAGGTATGTGTTTGGGTGGGCGCAACCTTCGAACCAATTGATGACCCTTATAAAAGGATATAGAGGACATGTATTTAATCTTTTTTTTATGGAAAAAAAAAAAGAGTGGTGTTCAAATTAAATTTGAAAAGATGTAGAGTGACTTAAGTCAGTTTGGGTAAGCTTTTTTTAGTAATTTTCAAATATATTGGTATGTATAAAAGATATATTAATTTTTTTTTAAATATGTAAAAATATATATTGGGGAAATTATAATAAAAAAAACTTCACGGTTTAACTTCCGTAATAAAATAAATGTTAAAGTTTTAACTTTATCAATTTAAAGATTCGCCTATTTTTATTAAGTAAAATCAACGCATTTAAGATTTAAATTGACAAAAAAAATACCATTTAATTTTATTGATTTTACTTAATAAAAATAAACAAATGATTTCGATTGAAAATAAATTAAAAGATTATAATTTAAATTGATAAAATTAAAAATTTAGAATTTATTTTGTTATAAAGTTGAAAATCTAAATTATTTTTAATTTTTTTTCCTAAAAATGTATTCAAATTATAAAAAAAAAAAAAATTGATATTTTGTATTCTTTATTAATAATGCTTGAGATTGTCGGTAGTACCACTCTTAGGGGTTGATTGGGGAGTGACTTTTTGGTTAAAATAGTCACAAAATCAAATCAAAATATCACATCACACTATTTATTTTGGATTAATTACCTAAAAGTCCTATTTACTAATACTGTGGTAGCTTAGATCCTGTTCAAGAATTTTTGAACCAACAAATCCTATTTTGAGATATAAAGACGTTTTTTCCTTTTTGTCCTTTGGTTTGATTTGACTATACAGTAAAACTAAAAATATTATCAGTTTTTTCAAATTTTAAAATTGAAAATATTATCAGTTTTTGTAATAACCTTGACCCGTAGTTAGCTACTAATTAGTAATTAAGGATGCTAATTAAGCAGATTAAATAAATTATGGGTTTGTTATGTAATTTGCATGACCTTTGGCTTCCTATCTGTTACTGGTGGAAATATCTGCCTAGAAATCTACTTTAATAAAGATTGAAAGCCTTATCGGCATCTGAAATTGAAATTAGTTACATTAATGTGTCATTTGGAATTTTCAGAACACCATGGCAAATTTTATTAAAAATGGATTTGGTTTGATGAAAATCGCATGTGAGTAAATGGAACCTTGATGGGAACTATTTTGGATTAATTGAATTTCGTGCCAACTTGAATAAATTAGGGTTACTTATGTCTGATTTAAATAATGCACAAGTGATGCCTAACCTAATCCTATTAATGATCCAAGATGTGATTTAGTGTGTAATGTGTTGGGGCATTTTTGTAGTGTTGAGTGTAGGGGATAAATTCTTGTGTGTAAGTTGGAATCTTGCATGTGTGTGTGGACGTGTAGTGTGCTCAAGAAGTGAGGTGGGTGTTGTGTACTTCAGCCGAGTGAGAGAGTCTTTGTGCCATTCTCTTGCTCCTCTAGTCCTTTGGGTTGAAAGAGTTGGCCTTAGAGAGAGAGAGACAGAGAGAGAGAGTTTAGCTAAGAGAGTGAGAGAGTGAGCTCAAGAGGTTAGAGAAGAGGAAGGAAACTGAAAGGATTCACTCCCACACTTTTGAAATCAAGCTCTAGGTAAGAGTCCTTAGCATATCTTCTGCAGCTAGCTTCCATGCATCATGATTTTAACTCATCTTTGAACCATTCTCATGAAATTGAAATGAAGTTGAAAATGGCTTGTGTGCATGTTATGGAGGATTATACCTTGTTCATTCGTGTCTTGGGATTTGCTCTTAGAGTCCTTGCATGCATGTAAGTTTTAATCATGTTTATAGCTTCAAAACTCATGAGTGTGTAGATCACCATTTGCATGTTTTGAAGGAAGCAAGAAAATGATTTGAAAATCTTTCATGCATGAGCTTACAAGTTCAAATTTGCTAAATCCATGAGTTTTGAGCTAAAGATTTGAAAAGGGCTATGTATCTGTGTTTTAGTAAAGTTTTCCAAGTATTTTGATCAAGCTTTACATGAACATAGCCATTAAAATAGCATTCGAAGCTCAAACTCTGTTTTTGGAAACCCAGATTTTTACAGTCCCCTCGAGCGAGGAAACCTGCGCTCGAGCGGAGAATGCGAGCTCTCAGTATTTTTTTCAGATATGAGCTCTCCGCTCGAGCGGCCACTTGGATGCTTGAGCGAACCCTTTGCATGTTGATGATCCGCTCGAGCGGGGGATTTATAGCTCGAGCATGGATTACGACCAACCAGTACTTTTTCCAAATTTGCAGGTCGCTCGAGCGAAGGAGGTCACGCTCGAGCGACCCCTCTCATTTTGCATGTCCGCTCGAGCGAGGAAAGCTACGCTCGAGCGGGGACCTTATTTTCAGAAATTTTGCCTAAGTGTTCGAACTCATGTTTTGGCATCCTCATTGCATCTTAGGCATTTCTAAGCCTTAATTAAGCTTTGATAATGAGGTTATGGATTAGAAACACACTAACAAAAGAATGTACCAGGTTCCGAGACTGCAAGCGTGTGTGTGTTTTAATCAATGTGCTAAGTATGAACAAGAACTAACGTAATGAAAGTTAAACTGTGTTGGCCATGTGAACGTGTAATTATGAGATATGTTGTGTTATGTACTTTTGTGATTGTAGGTCAACGTCTGAAGATTGATTAACTGTTTGCGAGAACCACTGTGAGAAACGTTATCGTAAAGATACGTTTATATGAATTATGTTCCAAATGAAATATGATAAGCTATGATTTCTGAAATGTTATCTATTTACGTGAACGAACATTCCAAGTTTGAAATCTATTATGGCATCCTTAGATAGTCCCAAGTCATGGGGGACGGCATGAAAATGTGGGTCCATGACATACAAGTAATTACGAGATCTCGTTAGCCACTTCATTGTGGTGATATGTGTTTAATCGGTATCCGAAACTGATTACTCTAGTCGGAAGACGTTCTGTGATGTGTTCTATGGGATGTACCATTATTATGTTCTGATATGAGAATGATTATGCTATGATCCGTTTTCTGTTTATGATATGTTTGGATTTCGTTCACTAACCCCTTTACCTTAATGTTATTCACTGGGATTTAGCTCACTGTTTGTATATATATATATGTATAGGTGAGCATTCCGGAGTTTAAGTCTGGAGACTTTTTGTCTGGATCTGTGTTCGGTTGTCAGCCAGCCATTGTGCCTCACGTGGAGGTTCTTGTAGTGTCCTGTGTTCAAGTTCTGTTGGTCCTGTATATCTATTTGACTTGATGTAATTCTGTTGGCTGTACTTTAGTACTTTAATGTGTGTGGGTAATGCATGATTGACTTTTGACTATGTATATAAATTTTTAAATATTCTGTTTCATATAAGTCAGCACAGCTCATTGGACAACAATATTTATGTACTTGCTTCCGCTAGCCCCCTTATTATATGTTTATCTGTTCAGAGGCCTTCAGTAATCTAAGGATTACTGGCCGGTTACGATGTTAAACCTATAGTGGCGGGTTTGGGTCGTGACAGAGTGATATCAGAGCACGAGTTATACCGTACACACGTGTCCATATGAGCTATAGGATGTCCTAGAAATGAAATGGGGACATTGCATTACCATGTTTAAGTGTATGGACTATTTTGAACACATCCTTATTAAAAATGAATTGAAATGAAACTTTGTGCATGATCGAAGAAGTTAAGTGGAATAACATGTAATGTTAATTTCAATATCGAATGTGAAATCTTGTGAACGTGAACGTATGAAAGTAAGGATCATGTGACTGTATCTGAATTGAGATGAAAGTATAAACGCGTCTGATATGAAATGAAATGTGAGAACAGTGAGAACTTTCCTTATATTAATAAGTAACTTGTTTGTGTGTAGCCAATGGAAAGGACAAGGAATATAGACGAATTTGAATCTTCTGACGCTAGAATTAGCCGGTTAGAAAGAATGGTCGAAGCCTTAATCGAAAATCCGACACAACAGCAACAAGGGAAAATACACGTACCTGAACCAGCTAATTATGATATGATAACACTGACACAGAAATACAATAAGATGAAACCACCGAAATTTCAGGGGGTATTGAACCGTTGAAAGCTGAGGCTTGGGTCTTAGAAACTGAGAAAATATTTGAGGTATTTCCATGTACTGAGGCACAGAAAGTTTTATTGGCAACATTCACGCTCAAAGAGGAGGCTAGAAGATGGTGGATGTTAGTACGAACTAATAATGAGGGTGTGACATGGGATAGATTTAAAGAAATTTTCTTCGAAAAATATTTTCCCCAATGCATCCGGGATAGGAAGGTATCCGAATTTGAACAACTAAAACAAGGCAAAATGACTGTGGCTGAATATGAAACAAAATTTACCGAGTTAGCCCGATATGCACCCCACATGATAGACACTGACTACAAAAAGGCTAGAAAATTTGAAGGTGGACTTGACTTAGATGTGTTTGATCGAGTTGGCATCTTAAAATTGCCAAAATACGTGGATGTTCTTGATAGGGCCTTAATGTCTGAGGCAAACATAACAGCCTTGAAAATATCAAAATCAACATCATCAACTGAATCAGAAAGAGCGAAACAGAAGAAACAGAAGGTTGAAATGACTAGTAATTCGATAACTTCTGTGAATGAAAAATCTAGGGCAATAGCTGTGAACAAGGAGAGTCGGGGAAGCAATGTGAACAATGGTGTACCTATTTGTAAAGAATGTGGGAAACAACATTGGGGCATTTGTCGCCGCCTATCAGGGGCTTGTTTTAGATGTGGTCAAAGAGGGAACTTGGCTAAATCTTGCCCGTGAACTCATCCGAACAACATTAGGCCTAATGCTAGTACAACTGGTTCTATTCCTACACCCTAGCTCCAGAAAATGCTTGGGACACTAAAATAACTGACGCAGGTATTACCTTAATTATGTGCAATTGTTTATATGAGAATTTGTGTGGAAAATATACATTCCTTAACTTGATATAGATTGTGGACATCTTAATTGAACAAATTGACTTATTAGAATTATGGGTCCCTAGTTATTGACTGCCTCAAAAACTTGTTAATTTTATGAGAGATACCTGAAGCCCTATAACGAATTACCTGAGCTTTAGGAATTGTTGTGACTTTTGGACTATGCTAGAACTATCGAACATGGGAATACGCTATGATTGACTATAATCGAGAACCTATGTCAGTTTGGAAGAACGAACTTTTGCTTGTGAATTGTGAACGAATGCCTAAGTAGTAATTGATTCTAGACTTGTATCCGTACACATATGACCTTGCTTGTACACTTGAGACCTATTGCCTGATGTGAACTATATGTGTGATGCTTTAGACTCTTTTGTGTAACAACTACCTATGCTATGGAGAATGTTTGTACTTATATATATTTATACCTTTGCTTAGGATGTTGATTGATTCAAACTTGACACCCTCTTTATATCTAGACAGAGTGGACTTGCCTTAACTATCGTATCTGGAGAAACTTTTTTGTGTTCATCTGTACATTGAATTCATGAATTCATATTGGGAAAGTTATTAGATTCTGAACATGCACCTAATTGACTATACCTTTGCTCAGAATGATTAATATGTTATTTGTTTTGATAACTTGACCGTTGGGATTATGACTCTAAAATTGTGTGATTAAGTAAAGACCCCGAGTGATAAACTCTAAATTGTGAAATACGATTGTTGCAACTTGACAAGACCGTTTGACTCGACTAGTAAGCCTATACTTTAGCAACTGTACGACCGATTTGAAACTTCTGTATAACGATCTGCTATTGTGTACCACTGAGAAACTTTATGTGATACATCGTTGTGTACCTTATGCTTACATGAAAACTCATTTGGGAAATTGTTATACTGGCCGTAATGCTTACCTCTCGATATGAACAACTCGATGCCTGTGCACCCACATATACACTTACTTGGTGGATGTAACATTGTATATGACCTAAACTCTTCGATATGAATTATTGGGATACATAACTCTGATGTGACTTGAGAACCGAGGAACTTAGAACAACTATAGAACTACTGACTATGCACCTAAGCAAATGGAGTATGAACTATAAAACCTAATGCGCATCGCTTGGAAAATAGTAAGGATGGAACTTTCACCCGACCTAACCTAATAGAACCATGGTTTGATGAGACCTTTGTTTAACTGATGGAACTTCTGTTTGATGACTCACGCTTTGAACTTTTATTTGATATGACTGGGTGGAACTTTCATCCGATATGACCTGATTGAACTTTCATTGATTTGATCTGAGGAGACCCTTATTGAGAGCTACTATTTGATTTGATTACATTATGTGAGATTGTGAATTGCTTATGATCGAATAACAGGGTCGTGTTGCTAAGGGAACTAACCGAATGAGAATTAGAATCAATCTTGAACCCTTAGGAAGAATATGAACCGTCAACAGCAGACTATGTGATTACGAATAGCTTCTTACTATATGCTTGTAATCGATTGGGGAAAACACGTGAATGAGATTACGAAATTTGGTAACTTGTGCTTGGGGAATATGGGAATACTGTATACATGACATGTGGTCAATTACTCCGGTATTACCATTACTACCATGAACTTGGTTGACTAGAGCATGATTGTTTTGGTGATACTGCACTTCAAACTGATGGGATTCGTGGCAACAAATTGGTTGATTATAAACTCTGACTACCTGGGGATATATGTAATCAGTATGGCTACTTCTGTGTTGACACATAGTATGATTGAGTCTGTGGAAACTGAGGCCGATGAATAGTATATGAATGATTACCTCAAAATTTCGTTTACTGCTATGGGGTTAATGTACGAAATTACCTTGTATTTCTGCTATACTTTGGGTGACCTGGACTAACTGTAATGGATTACCGAAATGAAAACCAAGTTGAACAAAGACCGAAAGAATGACTCGGAATGAGTAATCAAATCTCTGTAACTTAACGGGGGAAACTACTTATGAAAATGGAAACAGTGTGAATCTATGACCCTGATAAGTACTTGATATAAGTAATGTGATTAATAACGTAGTAAAGTTGTGTTCAACGGTAATCGTTTTTTGTATGTCTAAAGGGGATTTGTTTTCTGAAATATTATGTGTTGTACAATGTCTAATCTCTGATATGTATTCGTGTGACTGTTGGTATTATGTGATATCTGTTAGCTGTTACCCGGTATCGGAGGTTCCTTTATGGAACTTATTTTTGTCTGCACTCTGCTACCCGTACCGGAGGCCCTGTCACGAGGGCTCAGCTTCTGTTCTGTTCTGTTACCCGGATTCGGAGGTTCCTTTATGGAACTAGTTATTTATAACCATCACGTGTCTGTATCTGTTCTGTATCTGCTCTGTTATACTGATAAATGCACCACGTATGTTTAAGCCGGAATTATGACATCTGTGTATGATCTGGGCAAAAATATGGAAATGAACATGTGTCTGAATCTATTCTGGACTAAAACCTGAGTGTGTATAAGACTCTGTTTCGATAGGAACCCTAATCTCTGTATATGGTTATGCTTCTGTTTTGTAAAGAGTTAAGGTTACATTTATAAGGAACATCATTCCTTTTTGGCATATGTTAACTCAAGTTTGGAGGACCAAACTTTTTAAGGTGGGGAGACTGTAATAACCCTAACCCGTAGTTAGATACTAATTAGTAATTAAGGATGCTAATTAAGCAGATTAAATAAATTATGGGTTTGTTACGTAATTTGCATGACCTTTGGCTTCCTATCTGTTACTGGTGGAAATATCTGTCTAGAAATCTACTTTAATAAAGATTGAAAGCCTTATCGGCATCTGAAATTGGAATTAGTTACATTAATGTGTTATTTGGAATTTTTAGAACACCAGGGCAAATTTTATTAAAAATGGATTCGGTTTGATGAAAATCGCATATGAGTAAATGAAACCTTGATGGGAACTATTTTGAATTAATTGAATTTCGTGCCAACCTGAATAAATTAGGGTTACTTATATTTGATTTAAATAATGCACAAGTGATGCCTAACCTAATCCTATTAATGATCCAAGATGTGATTTAGTGTGTAATGTGTTGGGGCATTTTTGCAGTGTTGAGTATAGGGGATAAATTCTTGTGTGTGAGTTGTAAGCTTGCATGTGTGTGTGTACGTGTAGTGTGCTCAAGAAGTGAGGTGGGTGTTGTGTACTTCAGCCGAGTGAGAGAGTCTTTGTGCCATTCTCTTGCTCCTCTAGTCCTCTGGGTTGAGAGAGTTGGCCTTAGAGAGAGAGAGACAGAGAGATAGAGTTTAGCTAAGAGAGTGAGAGAGTGAGCTCAAGAGGTTGAAGAAGAGGAAGGAAGCTGAAAGGATTCACTCCCACACTTCTGAAACCAAGCTCTAGGTAAGAGTCCTTAGCATATCTTCTGCAGCTAGCTTCCATGTATCATGATTTCAACTCATCTTTGAACTATTCTCATGAAATTGAAATGAAGTTGAAAATGGCTTGTGTGCATGTTATGGAGGATTATACCTTGTTCATTCGTGTCTTGGGATTTGCTCTTAGAGTCCTTGCATGCATGTAAGTTTTAATCATGTTTATAGCTTCAGAACTCATGAGTGTGTAGATCACCATTTGCATGTTTTAAAGGAAGCAAGAAAATGATTTGAAAATCTTTCATGCATGAGCTTACAAGTCCAAATTTGCTAAATCCATGAGTTTTGAGCTAAAGATTTGAAAAGGGCTATGTATCTATGTTTTAGTAAAGTTTTCCAAGTATTTTGATCAAGCTTTGCATGAACATAGCCATTAAAATAGCATTCGAAGCTCAAACTCTGTTTTTGGAAACCCAGATTTTTACAGTCCGCTCGAACGAGGAAACCTGCGCTCGAGCAGAGAATGCGAGCTCTCAGTATTTTTTTTAGACATGAGCTCTCCGCTCAAGCGGCCACTGGGACGCTCGAGCGAACCCTTTACATGTTGACGATCCGCTCGAGCGGGAGATTTGTAGCTCGAGCGTGGATTACGACCAACCAGTACTTTTTCTAAATTTGCAGGTCGCTCGAGCGAAGGAAGTCACGCTCGAGCGACTCCTCTCATTTTGCATGTCCGCTCGAGCGAGGAAAGCTACGCTCGAGCGGAGACCTTATTTTCAGAAATTTTGCCTAAGTGTTCCAACTCATGTTCTAGCATCCTCATTGCATCTTAGGCATTCCTAAGCCTTAATTAAGCTTTGATAATAAGGTTATGGATTAGAAACACACTAAGAAAAGAATGTACCAGGTTCCGAGACTGTAAGCGTGTGTGTGTTTTAATCAATGTGCTAAGTATGAACAAGAACTAACGTAATTGAAGTTAAATTGTGTTGGCCATGTGAACGTGTAATAATGAGATATATTGTGTTATGTACTTTTGTGATTGTAGGTCAACGTCTGAAGATTGATTAACCGTTTGCGAGAACCACTGAGAGTAACGTTATCGTAAAGATACGTTTATATGAATTATGTTCCAAATGAAATATGATAAGCTATGATTTCTGAATGTTATCTATTTACGTGAACGAACATTCCAAGTTTGAAATCTATATGTCTAACATCCTACGATAGCCCACAGCGTCATGGGGCGGACGGCCAATGAAAATGTGGTCCATTGACCATACAAGCGTAATACGAGATCTCGTTAGCCACTTTATGTGGTGATATGTGTTTAATCAGTATCCGAAACCGATTACTCTAGTCGGAAGACGTTCTGTGCTGTGTTTCTATGGGAATGCACCAATTATTATGTTCTTGATATGAGAATGATTATGCTATGATCCGTTTTCTGTTTATGATATGTTCGGATTTCGTTCACAAACCCCTTTACCTTAATGTTATTCACTGGGTTTAGCTCACTGTATTGTATATATATATGTATAGGTGAGCATTCCGGAGTTCAAGTCTTGGAGACTTTTTGTCTGGATATGTGTTTCAGGTTGTCAGCCAGCCATTATGCCTCTCAGTGGAGGTTCCCTCAGTGTCCTGTGTTCAAGTTCTGTTGGTCCTGTATATCTATTTGAATCATGTAATTCTTGTTGCTGTACTTTAGTACTTTAATGTGTATGGGTAATGTACGATTAACTTTTGACTATGTATATAAATTTTAAAATATTTTGTTTCATATAAGTCAGCACAGCTCATTGGACAACTATATTTTAGTACTTGCTTCCGCTAGCCCCCTTATTATATGCTCATCTGTTCAGAGGCCTTCGATAATCCAAAGATTACTAGCCGATTACGATGCTAAACCTATAGGGCGGGTTTGAGTCCGTGACAGTTTTGCACAACAATATTCTATAAGCTGATTTGCAAATTAAGCGGGGGACGAAACAGTGCATAGATTAAACGTTTTTGCCCCTTACTCTTTAGTTTGATTTGACTATCTATTATAAAACTAAGAACATTATCAGTTTTTTTTTTCAATTTTGAAATGAAAACATTATCAGTTTTTTTCTCAATTTTAAAATCTACAAACACTAGGGGGGGAAAAAAAAAAGAAAAAAAAAAAGCAATGAGTATATAAATAGTGTGATTTTATGCTCATAAAACTAATTTGTGTTTCTCAGTTTTAAAACTAAAAACCATAGGAAAAAAAAAAGAAGCATGAGATTAAATAGGTGATTTCATTCTCATAAACTCTAATACTGAGAACAAGATACCAAAAATTGATGTCGAAATCGAAATCGAAAATAAAAAAAACAAAGAGTTTCGAAACTGAAAAGATAACCTCAAAATTAGGATTTAAGATATTTGAACCTAAAAAGTCTCAAATCGTTGAGTCCGATCTATAACGTCGTCGATCACAGTTTTGTTAAACCTTAAGGTATCAAGAAACGAAGTGATCTTCAAGAGCTTGTCGAAGACCACTTTGCACTCTTATTTCTTTTGAACGTACTTACCTTTATGCAATCTTGGGAATGTTCCCCATACTGAATCCCTAATGATTTGATTGCTAGTATTATTGGATCTCGTAGCTTTTGTTGTTGTATGGAATTTGTGTGATCCGAGATTAAAGGTAAAAAAAAAATCCTAAAAAAATTTGTTGGAGATAAAAGAGAGAGGAACGACTTCGAATCTGAGAATGTTTCCAACTTATATCAATGTCTGATGATATGATCTTCTAGCTTTGTTGCTCTGGAATTTGGTGAACAAAAAGGTTTAAAAAATCTTAATTTTGTAGAGATAGAGAGAGGAACAGAGAGAGAGAGAGAGAAAGAGAGAGAGAGAGTGGTAGACGAGGGTCGTTTTGTGTTTTTGAATTTGCAAGGATAAATTAGTCATATAAAATTCACAGAGTACTTATGGATTTAAAATTTGTGAGTAGGATCTAAACTATCATTATTTTGTTAAAATAGGACTGACTGTAAATTTTCCCATTATTTTTTTAAAAAGCATGCTTCTTTTTAGTCCAAATCGGATTGGAAGGTATTGTTGGGCCTCCGTAGGCCAACCACGGAACTTGCATCGATAATTTGGACTGTTCAATATGTAAGACTCGTCGAGTACTTCATCCTTGTTAAAAAATCACGTTAATCGGATATCCATATCCACTTAATTGGATCATATTTATATCAACGGTAAATGTGATTTCTAAAATAAATTGTTGACACAAATGTTATTCGATCAAGTGTCTATTGATATCCGGTCAATATGATTTTTTGTAAGATGAAGTACTCGACGAGCCCTATATAGTAACAGTTCAGATTATCAATGCGGGCTCCATGCTAGACCCACGAAGGCCCCAACAACACCCTCCAATTGAAAAACCCTACTGGAAAAGGAGCCTACTCCATTTTTTGTATGTTTTTATATACTAAAGTTAAAAAAACTAAGTAAAATAGTTAGCCCTCATTTGACTTGGGAGTTACCAAGCTAAAATAGCCACAAAAAGACAAATTAAGTTTAAAAAGTCAATAAGACAACATATCACATTTCAAATATAATCAGTTCATTTTTTTTTCTCACAAAAGTCAAAAAATTCAAAAGCCTGACCCAAATGAGGCTTTTTAAGCT
>NW_021032486.1:0-10209 GCF_004153795.1 Camellia sinensis | reverse complement strand
AAGTGTTGGTATTTTGATATGTTGGGGATACTTTGGTAAATTTTGGAAAAAACCCTAGTTGTATTATTTAATTAATTTGTATAAGTAATTCATGGAATTGGGAAAAGAGGGTTAAATTCATGGAATTAGGGAATTCATTGATTAAATGGTGTAGTTGGGTAATTGGAATTATTTGTCTATTGAATTGTTGACATAGTTATTTTCAGTTTAGAAATAACTGTTTTGGGCTATCGGTGAAAGATAGTCGTGATTGTTGTAGACATTGCATGTGGATTAGGAATAACTGAAACTGATCACATTAGTTAAGTCATTAATTTTGACTATTGCATTAATACAGCAAATACGTGTATTGATTGAGCATTGCATTTGCATACATTGTTTTGTGTGGGAGGAGATAGTGGATGTACTCCACGGTTTAGGGGAAGATAGGGGATGGACCTCTAAACCGGATATTTGTTTGGGAGGAGATACGGGATGGACTCCATTAGCAACACTTTTATGTGTGCTTATTTATATAGAAGTCTTTTATTGATACAGCACTAAAATGTGTATCAATCTGGAAGTATGAAGTGCTTGAATTGAGCTTGAGTCTCATTTGTTTGTTGATATTGGAAGAATGTGAATATGATATATATATATTTCACTGTTGTAAGTTCGGCTAGGTTCTGAGCCATGTTGATTAAGTTGGAAAGTAAAACGTATCTTAGACAATAGTGTCATGAGATTGTAAAATGAAGTAATTGATTATCTTGGTTAACCATCTGTTGAATGCTATTGCTTTATTCATTGCTTATAAGTGGTTTAGTATATTTCTACTGGGCTGTGGCTCACCCTTTATGGGAACATCATTTTCAGGTTCAGGTGATAAACTACCTCCAAGGACTTAGCTTGGGAGGGTTTGGCTCCTGGATTGAAGAAGATTACCTTTAGCTAATTGTCTTTAATTATTAGTACATGTAAACATTCAAGCCTAGGGCTTTTCTTGTTTTGAGTTAGAACTCATATTTTTGTATCCAAGTGTTGGCTTGGAAATATGTAAGCCTGTAAGGCATTTTATTCAATGTTACATGTAATGCTTTATTTAGTAATACTCTGATGAATGAATTAATTAATTGTCTTCTTTAAATAATGCATGTCAATGATATATGTAATGGGTTAATTTTGAGGGCGTTACAGTCTGTAACTGATCAAGATTAAAGATCTTTAGAGATAATGCAAAGTGTGCTTCGATCCTACTTACATATGATATCTTGTATTAGTCTAGGACACATGCTTTTCAAGTCATAGTTTGACTAGAATAACTTATGCTTAGTCTTGTGGTCTTTATGATCGGAAACTATTCAAAACAAGATTAATTGGGCAAGTCCCAAGGGCACCGATCGAAGAGCGCTCGAGCGAGGTGCCCCCTGGGAGCTCTGCATATGTCTAGAGCCCTAGGTTTAAAGAAATGTGGTGACATTTCAACTTCATAGAAGTCCATAGAGCTGCTCTTGATGCCCACTTGAAAGTGTGCTTGAGCAGGGTGCTGGGATTTCTGCATAATGGGAGCCCACAGAGGCTTGCTCAAAGCACACTTGAAAGGCACTCAAGCAGTGCATAATTTTTCATAAGTTGTGCCATGACTTCATCAGTACGTTGCTTATTACTAGTCATCTGGTATATAGTTTTTTCTTCTTGAAAATGGTTTGTCAGTGAAAACTGTAGCACTTGATGTCCTGACTTCTCGCAATCCTGTTATTTACAGAGGGATATGATGAATTCGAAAACAATTTGAGGATGATAGTAGATGTACGAGATGTAGCTGAAGCACTGCTATTGGCATATGAGAAGCCCGAAGCCGAAGGAAGGTATATATATGCACAGCTTACATGATCAAGTCACAAGATCTGGTGGAAATACTCAGGAAAAACTACCCGAACTACAATTATCCTAAGAAGTAAGTTTCTGTCTCTCCATAATATATTCATCTAAAAGGATTTTCCAGCTGTACGAATTTCTTTTTCATTTTTTTAATTTTATATTATATAATAGATTAGGTATTAGCAGTTGAATTATATTTGTGGTCTATCACCAATAAGTGTAGCTGAATTATTACTATGGGTTACCTTTGTTGGGTTAAAATTTGCTGTTTCATTCAATTACACATTGCCAGATTTAATGAGGGAAAGGAAGAAGAAAAGCTCATTTCAGAGAAATTGCAGAAGCTGGGTTGGAGTTACAGACCGATAGAAGAAACTTTGGTTGATTCCATTGAAATCTGTAGACTAGCCGGACTTCTGGACTAAATGATCTTGGCATTCTGTTGTAGTTTTTACAAGTTGTATCATCAAGCATTCTCATATCCAGAACCTCTTTGTTCTATAGATGTTGTATTGGGTATTGTTGCAAACGATCCTTGTTCATTTTGCAATAGCGCTGCGACTCATGACTCCAGTTAATTTGAAATATGGTATTTGAACACTGCAATTAATGTTACACGATTACATGGAACTTTAGTTTTTGTGGAAATTGATGCTGTGGACAGGATATGAGGATGTATATTGTTTGTTGGTCACTTGTCTTGTCTTGTGACTGTTTGGATCATAGATTTGGGTAGTAATTTTGAAAGAAAGTGAGAATTATGAATTTGGACAGGGATTATCCATAATCTAAACACAATTTTAGGGGCCATAGTTTCTTTAGCTGCTTCTCTTGATTTGTTTTACACTTACCTAGTTTAATCCAATCCGTTTAAAGCTGTTTGTTAAATGGACGAGTTTAAATTAGATTGTTTTAATACGTAATCCGTTTTGACCAACAGCAAGCCCGCCCATTTTTTACCTCTGTCATGTGTAACGCCCTCAAAAAAATACATAAAACCCATCAATTAGACATGCAAGATATAAGAGAAATCAACCACACTTCTATTCGTTAGAGTAGTTCTTACAAGAATATTACATGCTAAACAACATAAATAAATGTCTTACGGGCTTACAGCTTTCCAAGTACATACTTGGTTGCAAAAAGGAAAAGTACTAACTCAATACATCTTAAGCCCTTGGCTTGAATTTACAGGTAACATATCAAGAAAGCTAAACAACAAGTGAAATCTATCTGCCTCTATCCTCCCAAGCTATGTCCTTGGAGGTGGTACGCTACCTGTACCTGAAAATGATGTCCCATAAAGGGTGAGCCACAGCCCAGTAGAAATACACTAAACCAACTATGAACAATGACTAAAAGATTAGCAACAGATACATGGTCAACACTTACACATCCATTTACATCTTATTACAACTCCATGACAATCAAGTCTAAATTACAATTCACTTTCCATTTCTTATTCAACATTGAGTTTGAAAACAAGGCTCAGTACTCTGGCCAAAACCTTTGATGTGATTATAATTCTTTTTTTTAATTTTTAGATACACCTAACATAAATACACTTATAAAATATAATATTTATAAAAGAAATCTTTAAAAAATTTACTAAATACCAAAAATATAAAAAAAATACGAAAATTTAATACATTTTTCGTATTCTTATGTATTTATTGATTTTTTAAAATATTATTTTTTAGATACATCTGAGTAAAGTGCATCTAAAAAAAAATTATTTAAATTTTTTAAAATATTTATTAAAAATAAAAAGAACGAAAAATAAAAAAATTAATTTTAAAAAAAATTAAAACCAAACAACGTGTTGTCAAGGCTTTTTGGGTGATCTTTTTCTGCCCTTTTTGGAGAGTTGTTTAATGTCTAAGTAAATGTTTTACATTTTGTTTTTGGCTTGGGGTTTTACTCCCTAACATGTCTTGGATGTTTTGGACTTAAGCTTTTATATATGTGTTGGACATAGACTTGGACTTATGTGTGCATTGGTATATGTGTATATGAAAGTTTATTTCCATTCAGGTCCTCACAGCTCATTGGACGATGTATGTTACTATTGATTGGCTTCCGCTTGCCCCTTTATATTGTATTATTGTCATTATTGTAAAACAGGCCTTTGGTAATCATGGATTACTGGCCAGTTACGATACTAACACCTTAAGGGCGGGTTTGGGTCGTGACAATATTTGATCGGTAGTTGACCTTTTTCATGTTCACTTGTTAAGACCTAGCTGTTTGATCGAGTTTGCCTTTGGCACGAGATTCCTCTCTTTTTCTTTTGCCATCAAATCTGTAGGAAAGACCTGTTTGTTCAAATACAAAAAAAAATTAATATTACTGTTCACAAATGAATAGTGATAATAAGTGTAAATTATTATATGCCATATGAATAATGAGATGGTGATGGTGAAATAGTATGTGAATAGCTGGTGCAAATGTTCACGTGAAAATGTGATAGCACATGACAAACCAACATTCACATGAAGATGTGAGAACAGTCACACATTACAACTATTAAACTAACACGACGTATACACAATGTTAATCTTCACATAATTATACTTGTATGTTTGACTGTGAATATTCATAGCCAAATATATGGTGTGAATATTCAATGTGAATGTGACAATGTAAATATTAACATTATATTCACAACGTGAATATTAAAATTATGTTCAGAATATTACAATGTGAATATTAACATTATGTAAAACAGAGGGTGGAACCAACAACACCCAACAACACCCTACAACACTAACAAGTCTGACATTGATGTCACAGTTTGAATATTTACTCACTAACTGATCTAATGTGTGTTTATCCATTACTGAATAGTAATGTGAATGTTCACATCATTGATGTTTACAAAATCAAATCCAAAAATAACAATAGTAATAGGCAATGTAAATATATACATCGGTGATCACATTATGACTAAAAAACAGAAGGTGGAATGATGTTGCTTACTTTTGTTCCTCATTGTGGGTGGGTATGGAAATCGATGGACCACACTTAGTCAACCGACGGGAAACACGGAAAAACGAACCACCATCCTTCCGATGTAAACCTTCACAGTGGTGAGAAGAAGTGGAATAGCAGTGGCCGACGACGGTGGTAAGGCGATGTGAATCTAGGGTTACAGTTTGAGAGTTTTTTGGGGCCGACGATGAGATTTTCTTTGGGAAATCAGTGTTTTGTGGATTGAATAGATGAAATAGGAATGGTTTGTTTTCAAAATGGAGTAGGGAAATCCAATGCACTGCTTGTATTGCCATCTTGACCAAATATCAGTGTTTTTTTGTTTGTTTGGTTCTGTACTGTTGTGCTGCAAGCATTGTGTAGCCTCATCTGTGGACCTTTAAGGCAGAGTGCTTTTCTGTTACACTATTACTTCATTTTGCAACTAATTCTGAAGCATTGCTACTTATATTTTTTACTTCTAGGGAACCAAAATGTATTCAGAATATTGAACTGTATTTCTGTTTGAGTTTCTTAAACCATTTTCTATAACTGTAACTTATTTGGTTTTTTGTTTGTTCTAGGTGGGCACAGTTGGAGGTGGGACTCAACTTGCATCTCAATCGGCTTGCCTGAACCTTCTTGGCGTGAAAGGTGCAAGCAAGGAGTCCCCAGGATCGAACTCAAGGCTTTTAGCAACCATAGTAGCTGGTTCAGTTTTGGCAGGGGAACTCTCCTTGATGTCCGCCATTGCAGCTGGGCAGCTTGTCAAGAGCCACATGAAATACAACAGATCGAGCAAAGATGTCTCAAAAATTGCCTCTTAAGAGGAAAGAAGAAAGTTAAACATTCAAAGAGGCTGAGAAGGCAAAATTGGGGAAGAGGAACGATACCCATGTGAGATCGCTTCTTGATGTAGCTGTAAAGGTGGCAATCGTGTGATGGTGCTAACTTGCCTGGTTGTACTTTACTCTTTATCTATATCTCTAAGCATGACATACATTCCCTAGTGACTTGTGACCATTGGAGGCCCCACATATCTGGTTTGTATCGCTTTCCAATTGTGAATTTGAACCTTGTCCTGTTTTCTAGTTGTTTCTGTCATATTATTTGTCCTTGGGGGGCCACATTGTTTCAGAGCTGGATCAATTGTTGTTTCTTCCCCTATTACTTTGTACATTCTCAGAACTTGAATTTGATGATGGATATATATTTTTTGTTTGGTATTAGTATCTGACTATTTCAATTTTGTGTGGGTTGTACCTGGTGTTAGTTTTGTTATCTGCCTCAAGCTATAATTCTAGATAGAAGATAGCATGAAAACTTTAACTAGAATTTCAACATTGAAAATGAAATACTATTTATGATGTATATTTAAAGTTAGTGTGTCGTAGGTAATGAAGTTTATCCGCACATATCTGTTATAGGTGAAATCCTGAATAATTTTTTCAAGTGCTTATGTCGTGTTTGGCTTTGCCTCGTAATTGTTCTCGACTGTTGCAGCTCAGTTCGAGATTTACAAAAGAGTAGGGTTGTTGAAAGTCTATATGGTTTTATTAAATTAGTACATGGTGGAAGCATGATGTATGTGTTCCTTCTCATACGCATCTCTTCCTCTTCCTCGTGTCATCCTGTTATTTTCCCGCTAATCTTGCCGGATACTTAAAATCATCCTTATTTATTTGGTTCACTGGAATGAAATAATACGATAATTTTTTAAGCTCTTATATGGAATGATCATTCTCTTGAAATGGTCAATGATGATTTTATTTACAGAAATAATACAAACTCTTTTATTATTATTATTATTATTATTATCTCCACAACCCCTACAAACACATGTCAGCCAGAGATAAGAGGACAAAAAAAGAAAAAAAATAAAAAGTTGACCAATCACAATGCATTAGGGGTGGTGGAGGTTTCTCAAAAAGGGGGTCACAACCTTTTTATTTTTATTTATAATGTATTTTGTTATTATTTTTTTAATCTACCAAATATGAAAATGAATATTTTGATAGAATGATCGTTCTATTTCATTTCATTCTAGTGAACCAAACACTACCTTAAAGTAAAACTCGAATTTTTACGAGTCACAAATCACATGTTGTACAATAAGAAAAATTATTAGATATTTCATGAGTACCTGTGATATTGTTTACGTGGTGGTACCATTGAGATACTTTTATTGATTTTTTTTTTCTTTTTATGCATGATGTTTATCAGCATAGTATTGCATGTTGAGAATATTAGAAAAAAAAGAGTCTTGGAATAATATTTATTGAAATTATTCACACGTATAGGACACGGCTAATTAGTACATTAATGGTTGTCCATATCAGTCTTTGTTATTTAACAATATAACAATGAATTGACTACGAGATCTTCAATTGAGTCAACTCTTGGAATAATAGTTTTTGCATGTGTATGACATATATGGTTAATATATCGATATTAATCTTTTGTAATAAAAATAATATATCATTGTTAAATTTTTAAGCCACTTGGAGATCTTCAATTGTTGGTGGTGGTGGTGCATTGATGGTGTGATAATTAGTTCCTATTTGTTTTTATCAGTCTTTGTTGATACCTCACTCTTCGCTGGACAAACCGCGTGACTTTACTTTAAAACCCAAACCAAACGACTCACACAAACCCTAAACCCATCCATTCACTCCCTCCCTTGCAAGAAACAGATATACAGATAGATAGATAGATAGAGAGAGAGAGAGAGAGAGAGAGAGAGAGAGAGAGAGGGAGATAGAAAGAGCGGAGGAGGAGGAGGAGTCGTCGCCCGCTGTCCCTTCAGATTCAGGTTTTGCGGTAATTTACCAGCGATCAATCTTTGATTCGTTTCTATCATTGTTTACTTTTTTATTTTATTTATCATCATCATTTGATTTTGAACTCACTTTCTTGAGTTTTTCCAGACCCTCTCTCTCTCTCTCTTGTAAATCTGATACTTGATTCTGCATCTCTCACTCACGACTCACGATTACGTTATGACCATATTTAAATTCGATTTTAGGTGTATGATTTATTGTCTTAGCGGATCGTATAGTTAGGGAACTGACCTTTGTGTTTTTTCTTTAAAAAATAAATCCAAAAC
This sequence comes from Camellia sinensis, assembly GCF_004153795.1. Lineage (NCBI taxonomy): Eukaryota > Viridiplantae > Streptophyta > Magnoliopsida > Ericales > Theaceae > Camellia > Camellia sinensis. The sequence continues at coordinate 2,273 of NW_021032486.1, read as the reverse complement.
ATGCTTGATTCTGTTTAAAGATAGTTATATTTGATGATTTATTGAATCGATTATGTATTATTTTAGTAAAAAAAATTAGTATATTTGGAATGACTTTTTAATTTTTTATGTAAAGATGTGCAAAAGGTAGAGAGAAAAGAGATCTTTTAATTTTTTGGTATAAATTGTTGGCTTTTTAGTTTTTTTAGTAATTTTTTGAATTTTATTGAGTTTTATGAATTTGGTTTTTGAAAATTTTTCGCAAACCAGAATATAAACAAATGCATTGATATTATATCTCGAGTAGTACTACACAAATTATAAAATTGTACACATTTACTTGTATATTTGCCTACCTGTGTTTCTTTGGTCTCATTAATATTCTCTCTTTATATGTTGGAAATGGTAAGCTTTATGATTTTGTTGATTTTCAAAAGGCAGCCATAACTATGTAAAAATAATTTATATTACAAACAAAACTTGTCAATCATAATGTTACAAGTTTGGTTATATATATAGGATTTTAGACTATTTGTGTTACATGCCTGTTATCTGTCATGATTACTCTTGAAGGTTCTATTAAACACAAAGGATGAAGTATGCTAGGTCATTGGAAATAGATGATTGACTCTTTCTTTTGCTTTACTTGGAAACATTGTTAGGAGCATGTATAGTCACATAAATCCTGTATTCTACGTATATCTGTCCTTTCTTATTTTCGCTTTTATTCGTGGTGATGTGTACGATGAATGTATTCCCATGCAACATTAAAATAACGTAAGTAACAAATATTAATCACATTTCCTGCCAATATATATTTGCTATATCTTATTATGTACGCCTTTACTGGCTTTTAAAAATAAAAATAAAATAACCAAACTATTGCTGGAGCCAATGTGCTTAGCAATTGGTGAACACTAATGAATGCCTTTGAGTTGATCATTCAACTATGAATGATACAGCCTTTCACTACAACAAAATTGACTTTTCACAGCACCACATCCACGACATACAATGAATGCAAGCCGTAATTTCTCAATTAAAAACCCCTTTGCAAAGTCTCTCAAGTGAGTCCATATATGACTTGTGTCATGAACCTCAAATTGTACTGATTTTGAACTCCTAAAAATGTTGTCTTTCACAAAAAAAAATTCAGTATCCCCACCAAATAAAAATCTGTCAGCTTGCCCCACCACTGCTGTCAAATTCATTAATTCTCAAAACCTTTTGATGAGACATAGAAAGTCAGATTATTGGAGCTCCATAAAACCAAATTCAGATTGGTAATTTTAAAAGGTAATTTTAAAATAAGAAGGATATGTATTAGAAAAGTACTCAAAATTTTGAAATTTAGTGATTAGATTCATTTTGTGTGACCCTCACAATAAGAAATTACCAATTCCAGATAGTGTTTTTTTCTAGGTACATGACATTTTTTTTTTCCTGATTTTAAAAAGCGACAATCTTGAATGTGACCATTCTCATTGAGGTTCCTCCTATTAATTTGATTCCCTACCAGGCTGCCATTTCATTTTCTGAACCTCCTCTCTCTCTCTCTCTCTCTGGTGCTGGTTTGCTCTGGCTGTTGCTTTATTTTCTTCAGCTTGCTGTTCTGCTCTGACTTTGTTGCTCTGGATCTATTAATCTGTTGCTGTTGCTGTTACTTCATTCATGTGTGGTGCTGCTAATTTGTGTGAGCTCTGCTACTGGTTTGTTCTGGCTGTTGCTCTATTTTTCTTCAGCTTGCTGTTCTGATCTGACTCATTCATTAGAGTTCCATTACATAAGTATTACATGTTAACATCATAACAAAATGCCCTACGGGCTTACAGCTTTCCAAGTTAACACTTGGTTACAACAAAAGAGTACTAACTCGTTTACACATTAAGCCCTAGGCTTGAAGTTACATGTAATACATCAAAAGTTAAGCGACAAAAGTATGTCTGCCACTAGCCTCCAGCTATGTCCTTGGAGGTGGCATGCTTCCTGCACCTGAAAATGATATTCCCATATAGGGTGAGCCACAGCCCAGTAGAAATACACTAAACCAACCATGGACAATGACTAAAATATTAGCAATTGATAGGTGGTCCACACTGATACAATCACATAAATCACAAATTTATGTTATACAACTTATGAGTCTAAGTTACCTTTCATTTTCCCTTTTTCAACAGATAAGCATGCTAGCTCTATCATCATTTCCACAGATATGTACAAAAAACTATATCTCACATTCAGATAAGCACAAAAGCTATATCCACATTCCCAACAGATATGTATAACAACAATAT
>NW_021032484.1:45003-57432 GCF_004153795.1 Camellia sinensis | reverse complement strand
TGTTCACATCAGTGTTTATTACTGTAAGTTTACACAGCAATCAATAGTAATGTGAATGTTCACATCATCCATGTTGGAAAAATAAATTCGAAAAACGACAACAGTTATTGGGCAATGTGAATATTTACATGGGTGATCACATTATGTTATAATTTGCTAAAAAGCAAAGGGGGGAACCAACAACGCCAAACTACACCCAATAACACAAACAACTTGGGCATTGATGTCACAATGTGAATGTTTACATCATACGCCATCACAGTATTGAATGAAGTTTGGGGTTTCTGACATTAATGTGAACATTCACATGATGTGAATGTTCACATCAGTGTGTACTACTCTAAACTTACCCAGTAATCAATAGTAATGTGAATGTTCACATCATCCATGTTTGAGAAATAAATTTCGAACACGACAACAGTTACTGGGCAATGTGAATGCGCACATGGGTGATCACGTTATGTTATAATGTTCTAAAAATCAAAGGGGGGAACCAACAGTGCCAAACTACACCCAATAACACAAACAACTTAGGCATTGATGTCACAATGTGAATGTTTACATCGTACGCCATCACAGTATTGAATGAAGTTTGGGGTTTCTGACATTAATGTGAACATTCACATGATGTGAATGTTCACATCAGTGTGCACTACTCTAAATTTACTCAGTAATCAATAGTAATGTGAATGTTCACATCATCCATGTTTGAGAAATAAATTTCGAACACGACAACAGTTACTGGGCAATGTGAATGCTTACATGGGTGATCACATTATGTTATAATTTTCTAAAAATCAAAAGGGGGAACCAACAGGGCCAAACTACACCCAATAACACAAACAACTTGGGCATTGATGTCACAATGTGAATGTTTACATCATACTCCATCACAGTATTGAGTGAAGTTTGGGGTTTCTGACATTAATGTGAACATTCACATGATGTGAACATTCACATCAGTGTGTACTACTCTAAATTTACCCAGTAATCAATAGTAATGTGAATGTTCACATCATCCATGTGTCCAAAAACAAATCCCGAAAACTACAACAGTTAGAGGCCAATGTGAATGTTTACATATATTTTTACAAAATTAATTCCGAAAACATCTATGTTTACAAATTCAAATCCGAAAACCAGAAGGTGTATGTATACATCAATGATGACATTATGATTTGAGAAGCAGAAGGTGGAATGGTATTCCTTACTTTTGTTCGTCATGGTTGGTGGGTATGGATCACACTCAGTGGATAAAATAAACTCAATGGGGCGACAAGAATCTTCGAACGACGAAGCACCCTCCTTCCGATGTGAAGCTTCGCAGTGGTGAGACGAAGAGGAATCTAGGGTTACTGGATGCAATATCAGTATCGTTTCGTCGATTGAGTTTTTGTTTTGGAAATTTTGTGGATTGAATATTTCGAATAGGAATGGGTTTTGGCAGAATCGGTTTCACGCGGGAGAGGCGGAGAGGGTTATTTCGTCCTTTAACAATTAATGGACCTAATGGAATATTCAGAAACAGTTTGGATTTTATGGAACAAAACAGTTATAAACAGGACTTATCAAAAAATGGCCTATTATTTTAACCTATTTTATCTCTATTCATTATTTTATATTAGTAGAATTTCTATTTGGCTATAATTGATAGTGTCTTAACACAAATTTCAATAAATGAAATGATCAAGCAATTATTTTAGATTCTAATGCCTTGACAAAATAAGGTCTCGTTTGGGAACAACTTAATTTAGTAATTTTTTGATTATTTAGCTAAAATATGAGTTAAAAAAAACTAGTATGCTTGGGAAGATTTTTTACAAAAAAATGTGTAAAAAGTAGAGAGAAAAGAGAATTTTTGACTTTTTGGTATGAGTTGTTGATTTTTTGATTTTTTGATTTTTTAATAATTTTTTGACTTTTTGACTAAACGAGTTGTTTCCCAAACTAGGCCTAAATAACTTCTTTAGAACCATAAGGGAAGAAAGAAATTGCAAAGAGAAGAATCCAAAAAGGAATTATATCAATAAACTTTTTTAATTACACTAGGATCCAAAGTAAAGAGTACATTAACTAAACTAAACTACACTATGTAAGTGTTTGTATTAAAAAAAAATATATTTTTTTATATACATATAATTATTTAAGTCACATCAATTAATATTTTCTCTCTATTTTTTTATTTTTTTACATTTTTTTTTACTTTTTTACATTTTTTTTTTTGATAAAAAATCAAAAAATATTCTTATTTGAAACATACCAAAACACCCCTATAAATCTAAGTTTAAGATATTTGTCATTTGGGCAAAAAAAAATTCCTTGTTTTCCTTCTTTATAGCTCCTCCAGGTTGTTGATTGGCCACAACAGATTATAACCGCCAATAATTACTGTTTCCTTCTTACATCTGTGGGACACTAGCATTTTTTTTTTTTTTTTTTTGGGGGAAAACTACCTGCCACTAGCATTAGCTTGCAAAGACGACTTTTTTTTTTTTATTTATTTATTTTAAGATCTCAATTATTGATGGTATAAGTTTCACACAGATTGAGATGCTCTCACACTCCGTATGATTTATTTCAATCATATTTTGATAATCTAAATTGTTCCTATTATAATATTTGTTGAGTATATTATTCTTATAAAAAATAAAATTAATTGAACAAATATAATCACATGATCAAGATAAATAATAACTCTAAAAAATTATTAAAATTATACTAACTGTTTATTTTTTTAAACATAAACGTAGTTTTATTATAAATTACAAATGTCTAATTAACTTGAATTTTTTTATGGATGATCTACTCAACGAACCCTACACAATGAACATTTCGGATCATTAAAATAAATTCAAGACATGCCTTCACGGGCTCACAACACGGTGATATGCCTATAAGGCGCATCACCAACCTCATTCCCGTTTCACACATACATGAGTAGTTCTACACATACATCAATAGTTGAAATTCAAAGAAGATTGTAAGACTTGCAACTAGCAACAGTTTTTTTGAAATCAAACATCTCCGCTTATTAGGATTCAAATTTTTTACTATTCAAGTAAAGTTTGACGGTTTAGATAAATTAGTTAATTTCTCTTAATTTGATTTGTAAAAGTAGATCCTTAACATCCTGTCTTGGGATATTCTGAACCTAAAATTAAAAAAAAAAAATTAAAAAATAATACATCTGCCCCTTATCGTCCGACTAAACCTGTTTTTTAACTCTTAGGAACTACTGGTAACTGCTTTTTCCTTTACATGCTTTTATGAGAAATATTAAAAAATTTAAATATTTTACCAAATATTTTACTAAATATCTTATATAAGTATAAAACCTACATCATATAAATCTTGTATTTATATAAAATATTTTATCAAATATTTTATCAAATATTTCACTTCTTATTCTGGTGAATGACTACTATATTGACCCTGTGACTTGAAATGTTACGTCTCTTCTTTATACAGAACCATATGTTAGATGCACTTTATGCCACTTCCAGGCTCGTTGGTTTGGCTTGTCGATTAACATGCATAAGAAAAAGTGCTGTTGATTTTTAGCATTACTGTTATTGGGTAGCAAAAATAAAATAAACAAATAATCAATCAATTAATTAATGAAGTTTAATCCTTCTTACATAGTCTATTTGTATTTTGTTGTCAATACAAAAGCATGTACATGTAGAAATTACAACAAAAATATATTTTAGTGGCACTATATTAGTGACATATTTTTAGAAAATGTCACAAAAAATGATATTTAGTGGCACGTTTTTGAAAAATGTCACAAAACGACAAACATAAAAGACTCTAGTGACATTTCAATGAACAAGTGTCACAAAACTAAAACAAAAACATACTTTAGTGGCACTACACTAGTGGCATATTTTTAGAAAATGCCACAAAAATGATATTTAATGACACGTTTTTGAAAAATGCCACAAAACGATAAACATAAAAGGCTCTAGTGACATTTCAATAAACAAGTGTCACGAAACTATAATAAAAACACACTTTAGTGACACTATACTAGTAGCATGCTTTTAGAAAATGCCACAAAAATAATATTTGGTGACACATTTAGATAAATGTCACAAAACCACAAACATATAAGGCTCTAATGGCATTTCAATAAAGAAATGTCACATCAATTTTATGACATTTTATAAAATAATGACACAAAAAATTATGTTCGTGACATTTACCAACAAATGCCACTAAACTTTAGTAGCAATGGCATTTTTTAAAAAATGTCAGGACACTAGGTAGGTGCAAATTACTTTTTATGGCACTTAGGTGAAAAGTTTCATAAACAAATATTTTATAGCATTTTGAGAAATGCTACTAAGTCAAAAACTTTCCAAGCTTATAATGGCATTTTTGAAAAAATAAAAAATTCCAAAATATTTTTAAAATTTTTACAATGCAGTAAATGATTAAAAATAAATAAATTAAACTCAATATACACTACAGGAAAAAGCATATTCGGCGACTAAATTTCCTGACCAAAAAAAATTTGGTCGCTGAAAGTATAACTTTCAGCAACCAAAACAGCATTAGTAGTCAAAAGTAAAGCTTTTTGACGACAAAACAATTTTAATAGCCAAAAGTTTACAATTGGCGACCAAAACTAAGTTTAGTAGCTGATTATATGGGTTTTAGTGACAAAAAAAAAATTTAGTAACCTGAAGTAAAGGTTTTTGGCAACTAAAAAAATTTAGTAGCCAAAAGTCTACAATTGGCAATTAAAAATAAGTTTGGTCACTGATTATATGGGTTTTACCGACTAAAAAAATTTTAGTAGCCAAAAGTAAAGCTTTTTGGTGACTAAAAAAATTTTAGTAGCCAAAAGTCTATAATTGGCGACTAAAAAATAAGTTTAGTCGCCAAAAGTGGTTATTTTTAGCGCGAGAGAACTAAAATCCTCAGGCGGGAATTAAATTTTTTGGCGACCAAAATTTTGGTAGCTGAAAGTGCATCTTCGGTGACCAAATCCTATTTTGGTCGGCAAAAGTTAAGTTTTTTAGCAACTAAAAAACAATTAGTAGCCAAAAATATAAAATTGGCGACCAAAAAATATTTTTAGTCTCCAAAAGTGCTCTTTTTTTATTTTACTAGTAAATAGTTTATTTTACATAAATTATGTTCAATAAAATAATTATGTTTATACATATATTTTTATATTAATATAGATGTATGTACTATATAAATAATATATGTTGCATATATAATCATATGGTACTATAGAGGTGTAGTGGGAAGAGTGTGGTGTATAAGGTTTATGGTGCGGGAGGTTGGCGGTTCGAGTCTCTGCAAGAGCGGATCAAATTGTTCTACAACGAATTATCGTCACGAATGGCACTTGATAGCGTCACGAATAGTGTCTACCATGACATTAAAGTGTCATTGAAAGGTTTTAGTCTTGATGATGTAATGACACTTATAAGTGTCACTAACTCTTTTTTTAATAGCGCTTGATAGTGCCACAAATAATATCTACCATGACATTAAAATGTCATTGAAAGTTTTTAACTATGATGGTGCAGTGACACTTGCAAGTATCTACCGTGGCACTCGTATCTACTGTAGCACCAATAGAAGTGGCACTTGTTCAAAATGCTACAAGACCAAAAAATGTCATTAGAAGAATAGTTTTATGGCACTTTCAAATGTCACTAAACTAAGAAAATATTGTAGTGTGATCATGTCTACATAGAGATTATTATGCTTTCAAATATTCAGTTTGTATTTTTTTTTTTAACTTATTTAAATTATTTTTAAATCACAACCCTTTAAGTAAAAATTATAATAAATAGTTTGACACAAACTTTAAAGAGGAAAAAAAAAATCTATATATATATATATATGATATGTCATAAAAACCTCTTATTCAAAGCATGGGTCAAAGAGTTTTAAATCACAATGGTACAGTGTTATATCAATGTCTTAATATTAAACACAGGTGGATTTTTTTATTTTTTTTAAACAAAAAATTTCAAAGCCAAACTTTATGTAACAATTTTGACCAATTAACTTTGTTCCGAGGTTTAACTAATGATTTTGGACCTATTTACCTACCGAACCTATTATATCATTTCTTCCAAATGGTCTATGAAAATAATGATTCAACCGAAGAATTTAACAAGATTAGGTAAAGTGTTTAAAAGTTACAAATACTTTAATTTTTTAGATAAGAACAAATTATACAGATAGTCTCTATAATTTATCTCTTTATATAGTCTCAATAGTACTAGTTTTGCTATTTAATTTTTCACATTATGTCAAATTAGTTCAATTAATAAGATCAGCAAAGAAATTGGATGAAAATCAAGGACAAAATTGTCATTTCAAAGGGGAATGAATGTTTTTAAGTTTGGAGCTTCTATTTACAAAAGTATTCTCATTGCATTTAAAATATGCACCCTAATACTTTTGTATTATATGTGAAGAAAATATTGTACAAACAAGTGTAAATAAAATCACCCTTTTGGATTGGAGGTCAACCTACCAACCTCTCAATTACTTTGAGGAGGGTTTAATTTCTAAAAAGGTGTTGTCAATACAGTACGAAAAATTCAATATAATTAGAACTACAATATCCAAATAACACAAGAGACAATATATACAATAATTATGGTTTTGAGAGTTGCTTGCAAATCACACTTTTACTAAACAATACTAATATTCCTTCAATGTTTAAATCATTTGCTTATGCATATCTACGAAACAATAAAACCTAATAATAACAAATAGGAAAAAAGTGAATTGCAATTAAGGCTATGCTGAATTTTTTGAGAGCTGCTTGCAAATCACATCTTTACTAAACAATATCATGATATTTTAATCTTGAGCATGCACATAGCATCTTAATTAAGGGAAGATCTATTGAAAAAGATAGGTGTTACTTCACTTCTTGTTGCCAAAAGCAGTCATATTGATCCATGTAAAAACTTGTCACATTGAAGCATGTGGATTGAGATGTATTTTAGACAAAAGTGTTTTATCCCACACAAATGTTTTTTTTTTTTTGGCTTTATTTTTTGTTTTCTTTTGAGGAATCTATCTAATATAGGCCTTTTTGCTGAGGTGACTGAAGCTTTTTTGACATTCAAGTTTTATAATATTTTATATTGTATTTGTTTACTGTAATTAAATTAATTTTGACAATTTTTTTTTTTTTAATATTTTGAGAATGAAAAGATGTAATGTAAGTGTAATGATGAGGCATTCTTTGTATCAAATGAGAGGTTATTTTACTCTATTTCTCATCTAAACAATAGTGTAAGATAATTGATGAAGTAGCATTCTTTTTTGATAATTTAGAATTTAACCATTATTTTAATTTATTTCAGAGAATTTTTTGTCTACTTCTTTGATTGTTGAAAATTATTTTAACCATAATTTCTTTTTATGTATACACATTTTAACCACAAGTATAATCATTTCTACTCGGGGGTTATGAACACTTAAGTTATCTATCCATTGAACCATCACAACCTTTTTAAGCCATTCTTTACAGAGTAAATTTCATATATTTATAATTACCTGCAAACTTTGATATTGATTAATTCTAAAAAATGCCGACGACAGTCAAATTTAACAAATCTATAGATTTATTCAAAGAAGGTTAGATTGATATGTGTCCAAAATATTTCAATCCAACAAAGCAACAAGAACCCTCTCCACCTAACAAATTGCACCATTTTCTTATTGAGAGAAAGGGAGAAAAAAGAGAGAATATTTGCAATCATGTCTATAAGAAAAAAACAAGGGAAATAAAAACAGACATGACAACACTATGCATGTTTACACAAATGCAAATTGAGAGATTATTATTGTTGGGCAGGTGTGGACCATCTCATAATAGTAATATATATAAATATATTAATTATATGTATATGGTTCTTCAACAGGTAGTATGTTCATTTATTTTTGTATTTAATGTATAGCTCTGTAGCAGTCACTATCTGAGGAATCTGACACTACCTAAAAAATAATTGGTACAGAATTTCTTCACAATGTTAATGAGGCTGCCACTATTTGCAGCAATTCATATCCTAAAGTAAATATTGATAATTAAAAATAAAAAAATTATGCATAAATTTTTTTACAGAAGGATCCAGAGATTTATATTGATTTATTTTGAATTTAAAATCTCATTAAAATGACTTATTATTTATGAAATGTTATTGTCACGTTATTAGTTTTTTTTAGGTCAATTACAATAACAAATATACTCTTTTGAGGTTTGACAAAAATACATAAAGTTCTGCAAGTTTGGTATAATTATATTTGGTTAGTTTTAAGATTTTAATTCACATAAAAGTGTGATAATCTCTTTTCATCAATCATTTATTATTATATTGATACAAAAAATGATATTGTCATTTATTATTATATTGTTAATCTATTGGGTACATCATCTGTATTTGTTCTCATCGTTTTAATTTTATTAAAAAAAATCAGTATAGTGATGTTAAATTTATAAAATTTACTCTTTTTTTTTTTTTAAAATTTCAAAAGCAGTCGATGTAACTTGCCCTATATTTTTTGGTAAGATTATTTTTGTACTGCAATACAATGCATGCAACTTTAATGATGTGAAAAGTATTCAGCCCAACACTCCTCTCTCTATCTCTCTACTGTCGCTCTCTTCCACCTCACTAGAGCTCCATTTAAAGCTCTCAAATTAGAGGTATGTATCATTACTCTTATTTTTGTACTGCAATACAATGCATGCAACTTTAATGATGTGAAAAGTATTCAGCCCAACACTCCTCTCTCTATCTCTCTACTGTCGCTCTCTTCCACCTCACTAGAGCTCCATTTAAAGCTCTCAAATTAGAGGTATGTATCATTACTCTTATTTTTGTACTGCAATACAATGCATGCAACTTTAATGATGTGAAAAGTATTCAGCCCAACACTCCTCTCTCTATCTCTCTACTGTCGCTCTCTTCCACCTCACTAGAGCTCCATTTAAAGCTCTCAAATTAGAGGTATGTATCATTACTCTTATTTTTGTACTGCAATACAATGCATGCAACTTTAATGATGTGAAAAGTATTCAGCCCAACACTCCTCTCTCTATCTCTCTACTGTCGCTCTCTTCCACCTCACTAGAGCTCCATTTAAAGCTCTCAAATTAGAGGTATGTATCATTACTCTTATTTTTGTACTGCAATACAATGCATGCAACTTTAATGATGTGAAAAGTATTCAGCCCAACACTCCTCTCTCTATCTCTCTACTGTCGCTCTCTTCCACCTCACTAGAGCTCCATTTAAAGCTCTCAAATTAGAGGTATGTATCATTACTCTTATTTTTGTACTGCAATACAATGCATGCAACTTTAATGATGTGAAAAGTATTCAGCCCAACACTCCTCTCTCTATCTCTCTACTGTCGCTCTCTTCCACCTCACTAGAGCTCCATTTAAAGCTCTCAAATTAGAGGTATGTATCATTACTCTTATTTTTGTACTGCAATACAATGCATGCAACTTTAATGATGTGAAAAGTATTCAGCCCAACACTCCTCTCTCTATCTCTCTAGGGCTGGTGTAGCTCGCCTCACTAGAGCTCGTCTTAGGCCAAGAAGACATCTCATATTTTGGGTTTGGGCCGAACTATGGACCGAGGTATCAGTAGAAAGAGGACCGAGCTAAATGATAGCTCTACAAAGCGTCATCTCGAAGTCAAGACTGATAGTAGTGCTTAAAGTATCACAGAGCCGAACTAACTTGGCTGACCGCAATGTTAGTCGAGGTAAAGATATCAGCCGAAATAAGTGAACCTGGAGGTTAGCCGAGGTATTGGTGAGAAAGGATGTCGGGCTTGGTATAGCTCGGCCGCCGGTCTTGGTATAACTCGGCCGGGCGCCATCTATATCATTACTTACGCGTGTGACCGAGGTAACTTAGCTCGGTGTGGTTGCAGCAGCTTATTAAAAGGAGGTAGCATCAATGGTGAGGGCCGAGCTGTGTATAGCTCGGCAGGGTGGCATCCGTTAGATCAGCTTTCGATCACACGGTCCGAAGGGTAGGGGACCGAGATAAATCAGCTCGGGCAGGAATGTATAACCGAGGTAAATGGTTCAGCCATCTCACTTGGCTTGCAGTGATGAGACTCCTAGTAGGACTCTGCTAAGGAGAGTTAGAGTCCTACTGGGATTGTGTAAACCATCTCACTTGGTTGGTAGTGAGTAGGAGTATGACTCCTAGGAGGACTCTGCTGAGGAGAGTATAGTCCTACTAGGATTGTGCAAAACCATCTCACTTGGTTGGTAGTGAGTAGGGTGTGTGATTCCTAGGAGGACTCTTATAGGGAGAGTTGGAATCCTACTAGGATTGTGCCAAAGTAAAGTCTATAAAAGCTCATGACCAGACCTTTGTACAGGTATCCCAATTCTTACTCTAGAATACACAGAGCATATTGTCTATTGTCTAGTTACTGACTTAGGCATCGGAGGGGTTTCCGGCACACACCCGCCGGTTAGCTCACGTTTGTATTTTCAGGGAGTAAAGCGACGACGTACGGAGGAGCGCAGACTTGATCAACAGGATTATACGAGAAGATTTATTTCTTTTCCGTACAATTGGTGCCGTCTGTGGGAATTTCACAAAGAGCAAAACCTCTTGATCAAGTTTTCCTCTCTAGCTGAAAGCAATAGGGCACAATGAAGACTTGCCACAATCTGCTATTGGTGGGCAAACACTGGAAGAGGGTGGGAGGCGTGAAGGTTTACCTTCTATCCCACCCATGGCAGAATTAGATCCCCAGCGAAGGAATCCGCGGAGAGAAGCAAGAGAACGACAAGGCTCAAGTCCACATCGCTCTCAAAGCCCTGATTGACAGAGGCGGAAGATGGATCCTCAAGTTCTCGAAGATCGCGTAAGGGAGCAAGACAAAGTAATAAAAAGAATGGCGACTGACATAGAGTCTATGAAGAGCCAGATAAAAGGAAAAGGGAAGAAAAAAGGAGTCGGAGACAGAGAAGCAGGATTCGAAGTAGAGAAAATCAAAGAAGATGAAGACAGAGAAGAAAGATTCGAAGAAAAAAAAAGAGCAGTAAAGAAGAAAGACGAGTTAAAAGACGGACTTCTCAGGATGATGATGATGGTTCTGAGTCGGAGGAAGAACAATTGCGTGACCAAAGAGAGGGATGCAGCAGCAACAAAGAAGCTAGCTGAGCCAAAATTAACATAGAGGGAGGAAGAAGAAGCTGTTCAGAGATCTAATGCTTTGGAGGAAAATGGCATTGGAGCTATAAGGAAAGTTTCAAGGCAAGAGTATTTGAAGAAACTGAAGGAGTTTAGAGATTATATAGAATACGAGCAGTATCTATTTGATGGTGTAAAATTGACTGAAACAGAATATCGTGAATTGAGTTGAGGGATTCAATGACAATGACGTTGCCCCTTACTATGGAAGTCCGGATGAAGAGAGTGCACTAACACATCAGGGTAGAGGAAGATGGGGCGCGCACCAAGGCAGAGTCTGGCACAACAGCGATGTCGGACAAAACATTTTCAACAAAAGATAACCCGGTTGACAAATAGGACCAATCGCGCAAAAATCTTTGCCCAACTAGAGGCAAAGTGGGTTGGCAAGTTTGACCAACTTTTTCTGAAAAGTCTTTGCCCGACTGGGGGGCAACAGAAGAAGTTGGCTGGAATAAACCAACACCCCTCCTAAGCCCAGGATAAGGATCCAGGTTGCAGGACGTTTGGTCGGAATAACCAAACACTTTACTCTAGGTTGGCCGGAATAACCAACTTAGAGGTTGGCTGGAAAAACCAACACTTCTCCTAAGCCCAGGATAAGGATCCAGGCTACAGGACGTTTGGCAGGGATAACCAAACACTTCACTCGGAGTTGGCCGGAATAACCAACACTGAGCATTCTTCAGCCAAGATAAGGATCTGAACTGAAGAAATTAGCTGGAAAAACCAACACTTACTTCTCCTAATCTAAGATAAGGATCTAGGCTGCAGGAAGTTGGCAGGTATGTCCAACAAAATGTTTAAAACTCTTTGGCCGGGATGATGGTTACCTCGGCCAAAGCAAGTTAGCAGGTATGTCCAACAAAATTTTTGAAACTCTTTGGCCGGGATGATGGTTACCTCGGCCAAAGCAGGTTGGCAGGTTTGACCAAAAAATTTTTGGAACTCTTTGGCCGGGATGATGGTTACCTCGGCCAAAGCAAGTTGGCAGGTATGTCCAACAAAATTTTTGAAACTCTTTGGCCGGGATGATGGTTACCTCGGCCAAAGCAAGTTGGTAGGTATGACCAACAAAATTTTTGGAACTCTTTGGCCGGGATGATGGTTACCTCGGCCAAAGCAAGTTGGTAGGTATGACCAACAAAATTTTTGGAACTCTTTGGCCGGGATGATGGTTACCTCGGCCAAAGCAGGTTGGCAAGTAT
>NW_021032484.1:0-44374 GCF_004153795.1 Camellia sinensis | reverse complement strand
TTGGTCTTAGGCCAAGAAGACATCTCATATTACGGATTTGGGCCGAGGTGTTTGGGCTTCGCAAGTTGGACCTCGTCCTTGTTAGTTCGGTCGAAAACTGCTGCAGTTAGCTCGGTCTAAACAGAAAAAACCGAGGTAACATCAATGGTGAGGGCCGAGCTGTGTATAGCTCGGCAGGGAGGCATTCGATAGATCGGTTTTCGATCACACTGTTCGAATGGCAGGGGACCGAGATAAGGCAGTTCGGTCAGGAATGTATAACAGAGATAAAAGGGTTTAGCCATGTCACTTGGCTTGCAGTGATGAGACTCCTAGTAGGACTCTGCTAAGGAGAGTTAGAGTCCTACTGGGATTGTGATTGTGTAAACCATCTTACTTGGTTGGTAGTGAGTAGGAGTATGACTCCTAGGAGGACTATGCTAAGGAGAGTATAGTCCTACTAGGATTGTGCAAAACCATCTCACTTGGTTGATAGTGAGTAGGGTGTGTGATTCATAGAAGGACTCTCATAGGGAGAGTTGGAATCCTACTAGGATTGTGCCAAAGTAAAGTCTATAAAAGCTCATGACTAGACCTTTGTACAGGTATCCCAATTCTTACTCTAGAATACGCAGAGCATATTGTCTATTATCTAGTTGCTAACTTAGGCATCGGAGGGGTTTCCGGCACACACCCGCCGGTTAGCTCACGTTTGTGTTTTTAGGGAGTAAAGCGACGACGTACGGAGGAGCGCAGACTTGATCAATAGGATTATACGAGAAGATTTATTTCTTTCCCGTACAATTGTCGCCGTCTGTGGGAATTTCACAAAGAGCAAAACCTCTTGATCAAGTTTTCCTCTCTAGCAGAAAGCAATAGGGCACAATGAAGACTTGCCACAATCTGCTATTGATGGGCAAACACCGGAAGAGGGTGAGAGGCGTGAAGGTTTACCTTCTATTCCACCCATGGCAGAATTAGATCCCCAGCGAAGGAATCTGCGGAGAGAAGCAAGAGAAAGACAGGGCTCAAGTCCACACCGCTCTCAAAGCCCTGATTGATAGAGGCGGAAGATAGATCCTCAGGTTCTCGAAAATCGCGTAAGGGAGCAAGACAAAGTAATAAAAAGAATGGCGACTGACATAGAGTCTATGAGGAGCCAGATAAAAGGCAAAGGGAAGAAAAAAAGAGTCGGAGATAGAGAAGCAGGATTTGAAGCAGAGAAAATCAAAGAAGACGAAGACAGAGAAGAAAGATTCAAAGAAAAAAAAAGAGCAGTGAAGAAGAAAGACGAGTTAAAAGACGGACTTCTCAGGATGATGATGATGGTTCTGAGTCGGAGGAAGAACAATTGCGTGACCAAAGAGAGGGATGCAGCAACAACAAAGAAGCTAGCTGAGCCAAAATTAACATAGAGGGAGGAAGAAGAAGCTGTTTAGAGATCTAATGCTTTGGAGGAAAATGGCATTGGAGCTATAAGGAAAGTTTCAAGGCAAGAGTATTTGAAGAAACTGAAGGAGTTTAGAGATTATATAGAAGACGAGCAGTATCTATTTGATGGTGTAAAATTGACTGAAGCAGAATATCGTGAATTGAGTTGAGGGATTCAATGACAATGACACTGCCCCTTACTATAGAAGTTCGGATGAAGAGAGTGCACCAACACATCAGGGTAGAGGAAGATGGGGCGCGCACCAAGGCAGAGTCTGGCACAACAACGATGTCGGACATAACATTTTCGACAAAAGATAACACGGTTGACAAATAGGACCGACCGCGCAAAAATCTTTGCCCAATTAGAGGCAAAGTGGGTTGGCAAGTTTGACCAACTCTTTCTGAAAAGTCTTTGCCCGACTGGGGGGCAACAGAAGAAGTTGGCTGGAATAAACCAACACCCCTCCTAAGCCCAGGATAAAGATCCAGGCTGCAGGACGTTTGGTCGGAATAACCAAACACTTTACTCTAGGTTGGCCGGAATAACCAACTTAGAGGTTGGCTGGAAAAACCAACACCCCTCCTAAGCCCATGATAAGAATCCAGGCTGCAGGACGTTTGGTCGGAATAACCAAACACTTTACTCTAGGTTGGCCGGAATAACCAACTTAGAGGTTGGCTGGAAAAACCAACATTTCTCCTAAGCCCAGGATAAGGATCCAGGCTACAGGACGTTTGGCAGGGATAACCAAACACTTCACTCGGAGTTGGCTGGAATAACCAACACTGAGCTCTCTTCAGCCAAGATAAGGATCTGAACTGAAGAAATTAGCTGGAAAAACCAACACTTACTTCTCCTAATCTAAGATAAAGATCTAGGCTGCAGGAAGTTGGCAGGTATGTCCAACAAAATTTTTGAAACTCTTTGGCCGGGATGATGGTTACCTCGGCCAAAGCAAGTTGGCAGGTATGTCCAACAAAATTTTTGAAACTCTTTGGCCGGAATGATGGTTACCTCGGCCAAAACAGGTTGGCAGGTTTGACCAACAAATTTTTGGAACTCTTTAGCCGAGATGATGGTTACGTCGGCCAAAGCAAGTTGGCAGGTATGTCCAACAAAATTTTTGAAAATCTTTGGCCGGAATGATGGTTACCTCGGCCAAAGCAGGTTGACAGGTTTGACCAACAAATTTTTGGAACTCTTTGACTGGGATGATGGTTACATCGGCCAAAACAAGTTGGCAAGGTTCGTATAAACCGAGTTAGTCTATTCGACAAGACACAGAAAGAACGACTCGACGTATACAAACTCGAAGGATATATACGTTAAAGGCAAAAAATCAGGGCTATTCAAATTTTTAGCATGACGATGGTAACAAAGAGAACAAGGATATTGGGGGCACGCTATGTATCCTGGGAATAACGTCATACCAGATTAGTGGAAGGACATGCTATGCAACTGACAAGGCTTATTGGGTCCGAACAAGCCGTGAAACCGAACAACTTCTTAGCTCGGTTGGAGGAAAAATAATCCCAATCATGTTACACAGATAGAATTAAGGGGCAATTGAGAGGGTAATTTGTAAACAAATTGGGCCGAGCTAGGAAGAGTCTTCTTTGGGAGTTGGACTGCGTAATGGGCCAAGATAAGGGCTGGTGTAGCTCGGTCTTAGGCCAAGAAGACATCTCATATTTTGGGTTTGGGCCGAACTGTGGACCGAGGTATCGGTAGAAAGAGGACCGAGCTAAACGATAGCTCTACAAAGCGTTATCTCGAAGTCAAGACTGATAGTAGTGCTTAAAGTATCACAGAGCCAAAGTTACTTGGCTGACCGCAATGTTAGCCGAGGTAAAGATGTCAGCCGAAATAAGTGGACCTGGAGGTTAGCCGAGGTATTGGTGAGAAAGGATGTCGGGCTTGGTATAGCTCGGTCGCCGGTCTTGGTATAACTCGGCCGGGCGCCATCTACATCATTACTTAAGCGTGTGACCGAGGTAACTTAGCTCGGTGTGGTTGCAGCAGCTTATTAAGAGGAGGTAGTATCAATGGCGAGGGCCGAGCTGTGTATAGCTCGGCAGGGTGGCATCCATTAGATCGGCTTTCGATCACACGGTCCGAAGGGCAGGGGACCGAGATAAATCAGTTCGGGCAGGAATGTATAACCGAGGTAAATGATTCAGCCATCTCACTTGGCTTGCAGTGATGAGACTCCTAGTAGGACTCTGCTAAGGAGAGTTAGAGTCCTACTGGGATTGTGTAAACCATCTCACTTGGTTGGTAGTGAGTAGGAGTATGACTCATAGGAGGACTCTGCTAAGGAGAGTATAGTCCTACTAGGATTGTGCAAAACCATCTCACATGGTTGGTAGTGAGTAGGAGTATGACTCCTAGGAGGACTATGCTAAGGAGAGTATAGTCCTACTAGGATTGTGCAAAACCATCTCACTTGGTTGGTAGTGAGTAGGGTGTGTGATTCCTAGGAGGACTCTCATAGGGAGAGTTGGAATCCTACTAGGATTGTGCCAAAGTAAAGTCTATAGAAGCTCATGACTAGACCTTTGTACAGGTATCCCAATTCTTACTCTAGAATACGTAGAGCATATTGTCTATTGTCTAGTTGCTGACTTAGGCATCGGAGGGGTTTCCGGCACACACCCTCCGGTTAGCTCACGTTTGTGTTTTTAGGGAGTAAAGCGACGACGTACGGAGGAGCGCAGACTTGATCAACAAGATTATACGAGAAGATTTATTTCTTTCCCGTACAGATATGTATCATTACTCTTATGCAATGTGACGTGCAAGAAAATAAATGCAATGCGCTATTAACATGAAAATTGATAATTTCTAGAGTTTTGTTGACACATTTTTCTATGCTTAAAATTTTTGAAAGAAAGGTGAATGAATGGCCATTTGAATTCATATTTTTGTTGATCCCATTGTGATACACACTGAATGGTCAAGATTCATGATCGGCTATTGTTGTTTTCAATGGTGATGACATAACTTGAAATTTTATGTCATCATGGTAATCCAGCAAGTGAACCTGGCATTTTGAAGAAAACTCATGTTCTTGCCACTACCCTACACTTGTGTAATTTATGTAGGCCATGTTTGTTTCGGTGGACATGAGTTTGGGATTGGACTAATAGTTCAATAAAATTATTAATTCGATATTTGGTTAAACAATTAAAGTACAGACTAATTATTTTAAACTTGACTATTAATTAAGATAGGATACATAATCCAACGGATTCGTAGTCCTAGGACTATTAGTCATGAAAATGCTAATCCAGTCTGTCCAAACAAACATGGCCTTAGGTTAGTTAGTTTAACGAAGTTATTACACTTGTTTTGGATTAGTGATTCTCATTTCCAATTTTTTTTGTCTATTATTCCCAATATATTCCTAATCGTATAATATGACGAAAAAATTTGAAACATAACAATTTGGAGACATGTACATTGAAGATAGTGAGAGACTAACTTGAGGAATAAAAGATCCCATGTTTCTTGTTTTGGTCTAGTTTAAAATAGGATTATCTTTTTTTCAAATTTCTATTTCAAAATATTTCTAACTATTAAATCGTGTAAAATAATTGAAGTACTTGAATCTTAATATATGATTCAATAATTGGGAGTATATTGTGACAAAGAGACACAAGAGAATTTGATGGCAAAATCTCTCATGCTAAAACAAAAATGGATATTAACATGCATCTTAAAACACATGTTAAGAGAGTTAAAAAATATTGTACAATCTTTATTACACACATTAATAAATAAATAAATAAAAATTAAGAAGTAAACAAATTGACTAATATGGGGGGACCACATGAAGACTTTCCATAATCTAATGCCACAGCTTTGGCACATGATAGATAAGCCAGGCGGTAATTAATGGTCATGGGTAGTGAGATCACCAACTAAAGAAATCATCTTTAAAAAAATAAAGATATAAAAAATAAAAAAAAATGAAAAAAAGTGTCATCTACAAGAGATGCAAGGTTGGACAATAAAATGTTTTGTCTCTAAATGAAAATTCGACAGCAAATTAGCATGTAAAGGCCACATGGCATGAATGCATGGGTTTTGGTAATGATATTTCACAAAAATATAATTGACACGTTTAATAACCTTTTGGCTGGCCCCTTTTATAAGGTCATCTCATAATTCTCATTAATTTAATTTAACAAAATTATATATATATATATATATAAAAAAGTAAATTTTGTATTTTATCTAACTATTTTGCTTAGTGTGTACTTCAGTATATATATATATATAAGTAAATTTTGTATTTTATCTAACTATTTTGCTTAGTGTGTACTTCAGTAATGCTTTCTGCTCCTCAAACTCATACTCTTTAAATGTATAACTAGTCAAGAGAGAATGAGATAAGATACTTATCGTATTTGCCTTTATCGTATTTATCTATCTTGTTGAAGTTCCATTCCATAATGAAACTAAGAAAATACCTAAAATGTTTCAAATGCCTTTTCTATTGGACACGCTCCAAGAGCCACCTAACTTACCTCTTCATCTAATATTAATAGGATACCTTTGGATGTAGAAAAGAACAAGAATAATGAAGAATAAGTTTATTTATTTATTGTTGGGGGTAGGAGAAAGATTAGAAAATGCATATGACTTTGTCAAAAGAAAAAAAAAAAAAAAAACTTTTGAATATGTCTCACAAGTCATTTAAATTTTTATATTTTTTGTCGATAAATTTAATGAATTACTCAAATTTTCGTTGCTCTCAGTGTAGGAAAAGGATTTGTTGAGTTTGTTTGATACAACCCAACTACTAAATGCTAGGTGGGATGTCACATTTTTTCTATTTCTTTTATGTTTAGTATTTTTTTTTTGGTTCATCTAGTGTAAAAGGATTTAAAAATTAAAGACGTTTGAAAATTTTCAAAAATAATTTACTATTTAGTAGATTTCTTTTTTCAAATTTTTATTTATTTATTTATTATTATTTTTTTTACTTTTCTGACCAATTTAGTCAAGTAAGATTTAAAAATATAAAATCTTTATAAAAAAATTTAAAAAAAAAACACTAAAAAAAGGAAAATGAATGGGAGTTCTAATTAGAGCTATCACTAATGATGTGGCAGTGGGTGGAACCCACTGCTACAGTATGTGTTCTGTCTGTTATTTTTTTTTTTTTTTTTTTTTTTTTACTTTTTCACCTCATTAGTGGTAGATTTAAAGCCACCAAATTAGTGATCTCTAGCATGTTTACTTTTTAAAAAAAATAAAAATGAACAAAAAAATATTTAAAAAGTCAAACCTAAGATTTAAGTATAGTTGCCATGTCAATTCCCTAGTAATTCATTAACAATTGACGTATACAAATTAGAATTAAAAAATTCTACTACTATATTTTATATTTTTGACATGACATGACACCGAGAGAGAGAATGAGGAAAGACAAAAATTTAGTGAAGGCCATTTTCATGACAATTGCATCCTCTAAACCAAAAATGATTAGATACTTTTAAAATAATGCTTCACAATGTTAATTACTTATTGACACTTCTCATGTAATTTTTTAAAACATTAATATAAAACTGATGACCCGCATTACATGGACCAATAACTACTTATTATCACTAGTAAAAAGAAATACATGATTTATGTAATTTCCCACTATGTTTTACTATTATTCATAGAAAAATTATGCGAAGGAAGCTTTTTTAGCCATCTTATTTTCTGCTTATGTATACACTAATAAAAAAAATCATTAATGATTTGTCAAAAATATAGTATAAACTTATTTCTGAAGTACTGAAAAATTTCTTTTTGACATCATTTTTATTTATTTACATACTTGTAATAACATTTATTAATTGTGGCTCACACTACAATATATAAGAGTTTTAAAGACTAAATGTTTTGATTTTTAAAAGTGAAAATTTTATTGCAAAAGACATTTAGGGACCAATTTCCATCGTCATGAGGATAGTCGCTAAAAGGTCATTCCGAAAAGTAAAAAATAAGGCTTTTAGCGACAAAATTTTAAAAATGTAACTAATCAATAGACTATAATTTGATCTTAAAATGATTTATTTTT
This sequence comes from Camellia sinensis, assembly GCF_004153795.1. Taxonomy (NCBI): domain Eukaryota; kingdom Viridiplantae; phylum Streptophyta; class Magnoliopsida; order Ericales; family Theaceae; genus Camellia; species Camellia sinensis. Next base: position 36,881 of record NW_021032484.1, on the reverse strand, counting down.
TGAGATAAAAAATTTTGTCTCAAAAGGTTAATAATTCATCACTAATGTTTAATTTTTATTGCTAAAAATATAATAACGACATTTTTTGCAACAAAATTATTTGATCCCTAAAAAATAATTTTGTCCCTAAATTTTAATCTCTAAAGCCTTAATTTTTTTTGTAGTGTCAATGTATTTAAATTGCATAATTAGGATATTTACATTAATTAAACGTGAATTTATAAATTAGTAGTACTATCCTCAAATAATTATAGATTCATAAAAATAAAAATAAAAATAAAGTTATGACTTTAATAATTAAAGTGTGTAAAGTTTACCATAAATTTGTAATTATTTTTCAAAAGTAATGATTTGTTATTTTCCCTTAATTAATTAGATCTATTTTGAGAAGTAAGTTAGTCACTCCTCAGCTTTTAACCCGCTTCATTCTCACACAAAAAATTTTAAAAAAAATTAAAAAATAACTTTTAACTATCTTTTCAAAATATCATTTAATTACACATTGAAATTAGCTTAGTGGTCAACTTTTTACCTGCAAATAAAAGCTGGAATCTCCTATCCTCAAAATTCGCAATGCCTCTACTTGTATTTGTGTTGATTGACCCTTACAATCACGAGAAAAAAGATACATCAAAATTTTCTATGGCTAGTCATTTATAAGGTGTCAAGGTACCATTGCCGCAGCAAAAGAAGAATAATGATATATCTTCTTAATTTTGAAATTTTAATTGAATTTTAATGATGTGATAAAGAGAGAGAAAAAAAAAATATAACATTAATATGTGCGGCCCACTCTCTAAAGATCATTTAGAACTCTCAAACATTTATGACAAATGAATTGTCAAAATATCCTCATGTAATTTATTGGAGACTTTAATTAAGGAAATTTTATCGATCTACATAAAATTGTGCTCATAAAGGTTGGGACGACCTTGACAATATGGTGACTCTCATTATAGTTGTGCGAACATCTCAAAAAGTTGTTCTTGCCAATACCTTATGTAGCATTTTGAAAAAAACAAGGATTAAAAGGGGAAGAATTAAGGGTTGGGGGGGATTGATTCAGATTATTAATAGTCAAAAGAAATAAATAATTTATAACGTCCCACTGAGTTTTACTATTGTTTGTAGAAAAAATCATAATGAATTAGTCTTGACAAAGCTTGTTTTTAGCCATCTTATTTTCTACTGATATATACACCAATAAAAATAAAATAATCAATAACAAGTCACAAATTTGTGCCTTTTGATTATTTTGTTTGTTTCAAAATTTTAGTGGTTGTTTGCAAGGATCACAACATTGAATTATGTTGCTCCTTTTGGTTACTATATGTAGTCTTTTTGGATACAATGCTTTGCTTAAAAGCTAAAGGTGAAAGCAAAGGCAAAAGATGTTAACAATTGTTAAGAATAGGAATGAGAATGTGGCTTTGTTAGTACAACTCCTTTGCAAAACTCATATGAAGAGCCTCCACCTCTCAAAAGAAGGTGCACTCCCATAATATATGTACTTCTAGTGATATCTGTGGCATACAAACTCATCATTTGGCATTGACCTTTTTAGTTAGCTTTTTTTGTATTAAGATTTTTTTAGCTTGACTTTTTTAATTTCCTTTATTTTAATTTTTTGATTTTTTTTGACTTTTGTGAGAGAAAAAATGTAATGATTATGATTTAGATGTGACATTTTTTTATTTTATTAACTTATATAGCCAATTTTGTCTTTCTGTGTTTTTTTAGCTAAAAATCTAAAACCAAACGAAGCTTAAGGTTGCGTTTGGATTTAAAATTTGAGGAGACTTTTATGGACAGGAAGGAAAAGATAATGAAATAAAAGTTAAGGCTTTGTTTGGTAGAGCTTTCTAGAGTTAATTCCACCGTTTGGTTTGAGGTAGGTGTTTGGTTACAGTTTTTAAAAATTGATTCGACACTCACTTTTGCAAATACATCTATCTGGTCATCCCCCTAGACGTCCCCTTGGACGTCCAGCCGGTTGTCCAAAATAGTGTTTTTTTTTTTTTTTTTGCACATGTTATTTTTATATTTTAAATAAAAAATGTTTTCTTAATTTTTTTTTATGAGCTTTGAATAGAATTTTGGATTGTGTGCTTGGTTATGAGTTATAAATTTTTGAATCGAATATCATATGTCACATCATTCATTTCAAACTCAATTCAAAACTTATTAGACCATCTTCAATGGTTAAGCAAAACCATCATCAAATTTGAATTTGATGAAAAAAAATAACTTTTTTGGCTCTAACAGTTTCAACAAACTGATATCAAAATGAGAATCGTCCAAAAATTTCACCAAATTGAGGAGCTGGGTAGATTTTACCAAAACCTTGTGCATTTACGTTGGAGGTGGGTCCCACCAGACAACCGGCTGGACATCCCACCAATCGTCTCGCGGGTCGTCCCTATGGGAATCAATTGATTTTAAAGGTTTTTTGGGGGCAAAGGCAAGGTTTTGTCGATGATATCATTGGTTTTTTTTTTTAATGATTTGCTTGGTGGGTCTGAGATGTTTGGTGTTTCATTGAGGATTCAAGTGTAAAATTGGAGTTTTTTTTTCGATAAGATCGTTTGTGGGGTTTTACTAGCGCCCCCCCTGCTGAAATTGTACCCGATAGGCAATTTCATCCGTCGATGGACGTACGGATGGTGACGTGTAAGGCGGAGACCAGCCGGGGAGGGCGCTATATATAATATTACTAGCGCCCCCCCTGCTGAAATTGTACCCGATAGGCAATTTCATCCGTCGATGGACGTACGGATGGTGACGTGTAAGGTGGAGATTAAATCCGTACTCACACCAAATAGTAATCACTATTTGGTGTGAGTGGTGTGAGTAGACGTGGCCGGATCCTGTCCACCCACGTGTCACGATCATGGTGTTTTTGCTTGGAGATAAAGCAAAGGTGCACAGAATTCCGCGTGAATGAACAGTAATGGGCGGGAATTCAAATTTTAAATTCTGAATCTCCGTATTTACAGCTGTCTATATATCTGGGTCCAGCCTCAGATATTTGTCGGTGGAGAGAGATATGAGAGATATGCTTTTGCAGTTGGAGAGTTATTACACTGAGGTGATTTTCTGGTACCTTGTTTCGTCCCTCCTTTTCTTTCTGCCATTTTTGTCGATTTATTTGGTATACAATGTTGTACTACTTAGAAGAGTATCCCGAGAATTACGGGCTGTTCACTCAAATGTGTGTAGATCGCTTTTTGACGTGGCAACTAGGACTGTGGGAAGAGAGCCGGCGGAGAGCTCCGGTGAAGTTTGGACTTTTATTGTAGACATCAATGGTGAGTTGGAAATAATTCAGGTTTATTGTCTAGAATTGGAAAATTTTTCTAGTTAGGTGAGGACATATCGGGGAAGAGATTCTGAGAGTCTTTTTTGACGATTTTAAGATCTTGAACTTGAAAATCTCTTGTTTGAGTAGGGTGGTTTTGGTTGTTGCTTGTGGTAATTGTGCTTGTGCTCGTGGGTGTGGATATCCATTGTTTCTTGGGGGAAGAAAATGAGTTCAAATGTTTCAGAAAGTGTAGTTTAGAAAGGGAAAAAAATTTCAGTCGCTTAACCGATCAACCGGTCGGTCATCCCACCGGACGTCCTCAATCTTTTGATGCAAGCCGTTGAAGCACCTCGTATCAGATTGAGGAAATCGCCTTTTTTTTTTTCCAGATTTGATGAAAAAAATAGTTCACCGTTGGAGATGCTCTAACCAAATAAATTTTTCACACTCAAATCATAATTCAAAAACTCACAAACTCAAAATACAACTCTATTATCAAATCATAATTCTAAAATTTTACTAAACACTACCTAAATTTTTGTCAAATTGTTATTTGCTTTTCTTTATTTTCAAAAATCTCATCTCAAATTTATGATTAAAGAAAGTCTGAGGAAAAGTGCACACTCTTAAATAATTGGTATATGGTTAAGTGGCAACCTATTGCTTCATCTTCGAGTCTTTCCATTTTAGGCAATGCAGTTTTATTTGATCATAATCAATGCAAGTTATGTTGGGAGGCAATTAGTAGGCTTGTCTGATACGCTTTGTCCAATGATTCTTTTTTTTTTTTTTTGTGGATACATCGGAAAGGAAACAAGAGCAGAAGAAAGAAAAAGAAGAAGGAAAGAAGGGAGGCACTCAGGAATTAGATTCTCCGATATGCCATCCCCACCATATCAGCCACAATTTGGTTTCTAACAGCAATAAGTGGTTCATCTACCACCACCAATGGATCCAATTGGTCAGCTCCCATGTTGGCTAATAAATCTACACACTTGTTACCCTCTCGTAGAATATGTTGAATAGAGCAATTACACCTGTGGATTAGGTGTCTAGAATCCTCCACTATGCTTCTGAAAGGGCAGTTTGAAGGTGGCCTTTTATTGAGCAATTCTTCAGCTAAGGTAAAGTCCGTCTCGATGATAACTTTGTGCAAACCCTTCTCTAGCACCATTGTTAAGCCCTTGTAAATACCCCACATTTTAGCCTCCAAACTATAACAAGAGTCAAGCTTACCAAAAAATCCACACAACTAAGAGCCATCTCCATCCCGAAATACTCCCCCAAAGCCTCCTTCACTTGGATCTCCTCAAGCACAACCATCGGTGTTGAGCTTGATTTTACCTGCAGATGGCGGCATCCATTTAACCATAACATGAGTTAATCTATTACTAGTCAAAGAAATAGAGAAAGCATGTTTAATCTTATTAACATAATTAAATGTTAGAAAAATTGTTCTCTGCCTAGAAGGAGCAATATCATGAAAAACTTTTCTATTCCTTTCTTTCCAAATTTGCCAAATAGTAACAGCAAAAATGAGGCCCCAATCTGGACCCACGTCCATGCCATTACGTAAATTGGATTTGAGCCAAACATTAAGGGGACTCAACATGGCCCTAGAACTTTGATAGCTTCCCATTAATTCATTCCAAACAAATTTGGGATAAGTACAACCACGAAGCAAATGTTCAACGTCCTCCAAAAGATGATTGCATCTAGAACAGTTTGCATTGTCCGTAATTCCCCTTTTTAACCTCATAGAATTGGTAAGGAGTTTACCATGAAGAGTCAACCACAAAAAACCTTTAAGCTTCTGTGGAATTTTTAATTTCCAAATCCAATCCATATTAATAGAATTAAATCATTGTAGTTCACTCCAGTTGATAGCAATTAATGGAAATTAAGCACAATCATAGTCAGTTTTTGCATCTAGAGTCATCTAGCACCTTAGCATAATAATAGATTTTAGCATTGGTGTGAGGGATGAAGCAAAACTAAAAGAGAATAATAAGAAGAGGAATGAATCAACTCACAAAAGTTGAGTTAGATATAATTTGACTTTTGCAATTGGAAGCAATCCTTTCTAGTAAACTTTTAGAGTATCTCTAATAGTGTATTATGAGCTATTTTGAAAATTTGGGTAAAAGTCAATGACTTTTAATTTATTTTGGATCACGTCACTTTTTTATTTTTTTATATATTTTTTCAAAAAAAGTCAGAAAAAGTCTTCTTTTTTTTTTTTTTTTTTTTTTTTTTGGTAATAAAGTTAGAAAAAGTCAAAAAATAAATTTTTAACCAACTTTTCAAAACGAGCCTATTTTTATGTTATTTTAGCATTAAAAATAAATTTTCTACAAAATTTCTTTAGCAGTGTGTAAAGTTTATCATGCTAAAATAGCATAGTACTTCAACTATATATATATATATATATATATTTGTACTATTTTTATTTATCCATCTATCGATTACCATTCTTTTACATATCAATTAAAACATTTCTCATATTATCAACTATCATTCCACCCAAAACATATTCATTGTAATTTGAGTTAAATTTTTCTTAATGTGATGCTTGATATTGCAATATTTTAATTTATTAATTTAAGTCAAATTTACGATAAACAATGCAAATGGAAATTTAATAACCAATACATGGGATTGTGCATAGATTAATTCTTATCTTTCTATTTAATATATCTTATTTTATTTGTAACAAATTAACTCTTACTAATTACTACTAAATTAAATTTCAATTATAATAATAGATATAATTTTATAAAAAAATTCAACCGGTAATATAAATGGAACTGTAATATTTTTGGATAACATATTTTATACTACTAGGTGAGTTTTTTATACTATACTGTTTTATTTTAATATCAGAGTAATAATATATAAACATAAAATTTATACAAAATTTTTATATAAACTAATTTGATTCAGTGTAGACATTTCACTTTAAACAAAACCGTTATTAAAATGACTTCAACTTATGACAATGACAATATTACATGATTTTTGCTAACAAATATTCTTAAGGTACAAGTAAAAGACAAAATATTTATAAAACACAGAAGTATTATTTTCACTAACTTCAATACAATTTTATTGAAATGAATATATTTTTTAATATTTTCATATATTTTTAAAATATTTTTTACATACTTTCTGATATTAAATAATGCTTAAAAACACTTACTAGTATTTTTCATATTGCATTATACTTGTAATTCTTCTTATTAGACCTAAACATTTACATTAGTCAGCTTTAGTTCATAGGAGAACTTTCCATGTTTTCAGGTTGTGGCCCACTTGGGGGAACACAAAAATATCAAACATAATGCTTTACTAATTTTTTATTCATCTAATTACATGTGACTATTACTTGACTGCTAATACCAAGAAACTAGGGTTGCAAATGGAATTAGAAACTTTCACCTTCGCTTTCTCCCTTGGATGCTTCATTTTTTTATTTATTAGTTGTCATCATTGGGTAATTAGAAAATAATGCAACCCATGATTGCATAGCCATCTATTGTTTGACACATGTCAAGATCATATGGATTCTTACTGCATATAAAACTTCACCAGCTATGAAAATTTATTGATTAGTCCTACACATGCTCATATTTTGAGTGTTATTTTGAAAGGTGTGTTAAAAGTTATTTTTTTAATAATGATTTAGATTATTAAAAAATATATTATTAATAGTACTAATATATTGAGAATGACAAAAAAATAAATAAATAAATAAAAACAAGGCATAGAAAGTGGACGGGCCTGCTGTCACATTATTAGTGCTCCCTCTAGTGATCCATTTTTAGTGTTCCCAAACATTTTTCTTATTTTTTAACTTTTAATTCACTTTTCTCTTTTACAAAAAAGTCAAAAAAATTAAAAAGTAATTTTTAATCATTTTTCCAAAGCATTTCTAAGTTAATCACAAACTTTGAGTTACGATTAGTAGAGTTTTAGAATTATGATTTGAGAATAAATGGGTGTTTTGGAAAGTTGGTAAAAAGTTGACTTTTAACTTTTTACCAAGCTTTTTGGCTTTTTTTAAAGTGATTTGGGAAGTTGGTAAAAAACTGACTTTTTTGATTTTTGATTTAGGCCAAGTTTAGCAAGTCCAAAATAAGCCAAAAAACCAAAAAATTACTCAAAAAGTTAAAAAGTTAACACTATTCACCAAAAGTCAACAATTACGGCTGCACAACTTCTAATTCTAATTTTCTCTTACAAACCAATTTTTACAATTTTTTATTACACATTTTTTCATAAAAAGTTAAAAAGTTAACCCAAACATCTATATTTTCTTCCTAATTTTTTTAGTTCAAAAAGACAAAAAATGTACTTATTTAGGACACCCCAAACAATTCCTTAATATTTTTTAAAAGTGTCACATCACTCTAAAATGACCAAAATATCCTTACTTTTTAATTAAAAATACTTTTTTAAATTAATTAAATATAATGTTCCAGAGGGTAATTTGGTAAATTTTTAAGTGGCTTTTTTGGGTCTTCCCAAATGGGAGGTTTGGCGTTTTAGGAAGTTGTGGCGTTTTGGGAAGGTTTGGAAAAACACAACTTTTTTATTTGTTACCAAAACAGCACAGAATTGTATTTTGAGTTTGTGAGTTTTGAAATTATAATTTTAGGCTAAGTTTGGCATCTACTAAATAATACAAAAAGTCACTATCTTATTTAAGTCACATCATCTTATTTAAATCACATCATCTTTCTAACACATCACATCAAACCTAACCCAAACCCAACCCATATAAGCCAATAAATCAAAAAGTGCACTTTTTTAGAACATCCTAAACCAACCCTTAGTGTGAAAAATTTGTTTGGTTATGAGTTTTGAAATGAGTTTTGAAAAGAGTTTTGAATTGAGTGGTGTGATATATGATATTTGATTTAAAAATTTACAACTCATAATCAAACACACAACCCAAAATTCTATTCAAAACTTATAAAAAATTCAAAAAAAATCAAAAAATGTTTTTTACTTAAATATTATTCCGATCAACCAGCCGGACATTCGGGAAGGTTCGAAAGGATGACCGAATAGACATATTTTCAAAAATAGGTATGAAATTAATTTTTCAAATTACTTAGGGTTGTTTGGAATGATTTAAATAAGTGTATTTTTTATCTTTTTACGAAAAGATGTACAGAAAAATAAAAATATGATGTGATAAAAAAAAGATAAAAAAATAAAAAGATAAATTATTGTATAATTGCCAAACTTGACCGGACCAAATACAACACTCAAAGATCAATCTAAAATTACGTTTTAATAATTCCACCAAACACAATTTTAATTTTTTTTACATTTTTTAATTTTTCAATATAAAATCATGAATTTAATTTTTTTTTATCTATCACGATCCAAGCGGAGGGTGACTAACGAACAACTTTTCCGTCAGAAACCCCCAAACTGTCAAATCAACCTCTCTCTTTTTCCACAAATCCCAACTTTGGCTTAATCAAGAAGACTTTGGAGTTAATAAAGTGCCCAAATCATATGACACGTGGACTAAGTTGTACACTTTTTTGGTGACACCTGTCACTTGGTAAACATTGTCGGTTTACCAAAACGTTTCAGTGAAGCTGTATGAAGTCATACACCACCATTCAAGTGTTACAAAGAAATTTGCTTGTAGCAAGAGTAGTTCCAACATCTCACATGCAAGAACATGATGTACACAAACACAATGCGTGGGCCACAACAGGAGTAAAAAATTGAGAAAATTACTCAGTGGTATTTTTACAAATTATTTAAAAATTTGATAAAAAAATAACTTAATTATTAATATTTGTAAAATTTGCAACTGATGTAATTTTTTTTTTAAATATATTAAATTTTAATTTTTCCTAAAAAGAAGAAAGAATCATAAAGTGTGAATTTTAAAAAATAATTATAAAAGCATGAGAAGTAGAAGTAAAATTTTATTCTTGCATTATTATAAATTTATAATTATTTTTAGAAAAATATTATTTGTCATTGCTTTTTTTTTGTTACTTTTTTATATCATATCTAAGATGATTATCTTACCATACAATTCGGTGATATAAAATGGTAAAAAAAAATTGATATATAACAATCCTTTTACTTTTTATTTTTCACTAATTTATATTTATCCTAAAAGAAACATCAATGATATTGATATGTTGTTTTTGAAATAATAAGAGAGAAATATTAGACATGCACAAAGTAAATCTTACATTTTGTATGATAACTTTCATGAGAATGATAATAGTTGTTTTGATTGAAAATGAAGCGACTACTATAAATCATATTATCTATAAAAATTTTGAATGTAATGATGATGTCATTATTATTGACATGCAAATTTAAGTAATCTCATTATAAAAATATGAAATTTATTGGATTGTTAACTATATTTGACATGTGATGTGAGGTTTATTCTCTATGTGTTTATTTACTATTAGTTTGTAATATCACATACTAATGATGACGTGGTATTACCATTATATTTAATTTTTAATCAAATTTTGTATAAAAAAATAATTTATCATTATGTAATTTAGGGTAAATTACAAATACACCCCATGAGGTTTGCTTAAAATAAAAATTATCCCTTATGGTTTGAAAAATTACAAATACCTCTTTGTTAGTATTTTTTATTTAACAGAATTAACTAAAAAATGAAATTCATAATTGCTCTTCTATACAATAATAAAATTACTTAAATTATTAAGGCAAATTACATATACTCGCGAGGTTTAGCAAAATTACAGATACCTCTTGAGGTTTGAGAAATTACATATACCTCCCTAAAGGTTATATTTGCATAACAAATTAGGGGGCAAATTATTATGAAAATATAAACCTTAGGGGGTATCTGTAATTTTCGAAACCTTAGGAGTATCTGTAATTTAGCTAAACCTCGAGGGAGATATATGTAATTTGCCCAAATTATTAATTAAAACATACTTTTAATATCATTAAAAACTGTTAATTGACTTGATGATTCATTAATAAAATGAACGATTTGTTATGAAATTAGAAACCTTAGGGGGTGGAATTTAATTTCCAAAATCACAGGGGGCGATTCGTATTTTAATCAAACCTCATGGAGTGTATTTGTAATTTACCCTATAATTTATTTTAACACTTATATTCATATTTTTTTATATTGTCCATGATATACTAGTTATAAATAACATTATTTTTTTGATATTTCTCGAAATCAATTGTAAAAACTTGCGTGAAATATTTTTGTAAAATTTTTCGATATTGTAATTAATAGGTGCCCCCTCTAATTTAATTTTCTGACTTCGCCACTGGCTATCACAAATATATATACATATATATATATATATATATATCTCAATTAATTAGGAACGACACCAAATTATACCTTTTAGTTGACACAATTTTATCGTTGCACATATGGTGATCAAAATCATGTAATTTCATAACTTCTTATTATTTGATTTAAGTGTCTTAAGTTTCAATCCACTTAGAATGACACATCCTTGTGCTGCATATTTTGACAACCTATTTTGTTGTTGTAAAAATTTTAAAAACAAAAAATTTGAACCATACACATAGGCTTGGTTTGGGAAGTAGGTTGGCTTTTTGGCTTTTTGGCTTTTTTGGCTATTTTAGCCTGGGCTAAAAAGCTTGGTTTGGGAAGAGCTTTTTAGCTTTTTGGCTTTTTTGACTTTTTTTGTGAGAGAAGAATGTAATGATTATATGTTGGATGTGATATTTTGTTTGTTATGGCTAAAATAGCCTATTTTGTTTTTTGTGGCTAAAATAGCCAAAAAAACCTGAAAACTAACTTGCCAAACAGAGGCATAGTGAGTACATGACTTTAACTAGGTGATGGCAAGAATACGGTAGGCGAGGTTATATTAATCATGATTTTGTGTAATTACTAATGCTTATCAAAACTACGACTAATTAAATGAATATCTTTAACCTAAAAGGTTGGTTTAGTAGGTGCAGCTTGGGGAGGGCCGGGCCTGGGGTGAGGCGACTGAGGCGGTCGCTTCGGGCCTCCAATTTTGAACAAAACTTAGGATCCCCAATTAGGAGAGTGTATCATGTCATGTTATTTTATAATTATTTTAATATTAGCACAATTTATTTATTTTTATGTTGTCGTGTGGTGTTATTTTGATTCGTGTTCGATTGATATTTAATGTGAACTTTCACTTTTAGTTAAAAATAACTTAGCAAGTGTATTGAGAGATTAAAATTTTTCTCGTAAGTTGAATTTTATAAAATTTATTTCAACTAAAAGAAATTATTCATAGAATGTTTGATTTTAATTCAGTTGCATTTTTCTAATTAAAAAAATTATACCTTATTACTATATATTTTTTATTAGATGGACTCTAAAATAGGTAACAAAAAAATATATTTCTGAAATGAAAAAAAGATATTAGCCTTAATTATTATTTTACATACTTTTTTATTCAATTAGATAGAGTTAAATAAAAGATTAAAAAAATGTCATGGCAACCTTAGTGAACATTCAAATATATAACTAATAATTTATGTTATTGAGTTGTGTCATACTTGGATTCATGTTGAAAATAGTCAACCTTAACTTGCTAATTTTATATATTGCTTGAGCTGTGTCAAAAATTCTCATCCTTACCCCCAATTAATTTTTGTTCTTATAGCATTGGTAAGCTAAAAAATAAAGATTCGATTCAACTAATTGAGATTCAACTATATATATATATATATATGTTATCTAAATTATGTTAAATTGTAATGCAATAGAAATAAATTTTTATCTTTTTTGTTTTATCCAAACAATTTTTTTTTTTTTGAATAATGATATATGAAGGGTCCAATTTAAAAAATTCGCCTTAAGCCCCTAATAAGTCAGGGCCGGCCTTGTCTAAATCTTAGGTTCAACTCGTATTAATTAAGTACTAGCAACTCCATGAAACCATACCCGTGAGCTCTGCTCGAGATTAATTGAGGTGTACGTAAATTGGCCAGACACCTAATCATCAAAAAAAATATGTATATATATATTTTATGTTGTCTTTAAGCCCGGACACCCAATCATGAAAATATATACGGTAAATTACACTTATCTCTCTTGAGATTTTTGACAATTACAGAAACTTCTCCTATGGTTTGAATAATTATATTAACATTTCTTACTTTTGAAACTATTATCAAGATTCTCTCACTGTTAGGCTATTTAACAAAATTTACTTATGTCAGATGTTATAATGCCAAAAATGACAAAATTGCCCATTATTTACCTTATCTATTCAAATGAGAATTTCACTCACCTCCTTAAAGTTTTGCATATATATTATCAAACACTCATACATATTTTAGCATTATTTAATAAAATTCTAAAATTTCATGCAATATTTAATAAAACCTTTAAGTTGTTAAAACATTATTAAATCATTTAATTGGAAAAAAAACTTAATTTTTATCGGTAAAATATTTAAAAATAAACAATTTCTCTAAAATTAATGTTAGATAACATCCTAATTATTTAATATAAGACTTATTCCATACTACATAAATAACGTAAAATTTATCATTTTAAGTAATACATTTATTATTAATTTTTTTTAAAGTTGAAATAAATGAATTTATTTTTTTTGACAATTTGCATTACTTATTTATTCATATGCAAAAAAATTATTATTTCATTTTTTCTTAATCAAATATTATTCTCAAATTTTAATTTTTATCTTTGAGTCATTAAATTTTTAGTCGATGCATATTTAAAACAGGTTAATATTTCTTACATGATTAAGAAAATTAAAAAATAAATATAGAAGTAAAAAAAATCTAATTGCCTCACAATAAATTAAAATTAGTTGATAGGAAAAAAAGATCAATAAATCAGTTGAGAATAACAAATAATTCAAACAATTTATCATATCTTATACCTAAAATTAAAATTAATTTTTATTTGAAGGGACAAATTATTTGAAAACAATAAAATACTCAATTAATTTGTTAGGTATGATACTTAATCTATTTCTTCATCTTTATTATCTCATTTAAATTATTTTTATTAAATTAAATCTCAAAATTAATTTCTCACCTTCATTAATGGTTGCATTTTTATTTATTTCCAGTTTATAAAAGTTCAAAAACTTTTTGTGAAAAAAAATAGAATTAAGAAATTACATTTATATTTTGAAAAAGTTATGAAAAATAAATAATAATTTCATATATATTTAAAAGGATAAATTAAATTTAGTGCATTTAAGGTTAAGATTAATGTTGATAATGAATGAGTTTGGTTTAATTATCAGAAATCTCAGTAAAGGTAAGATTTTTTTTACTTCTATATTTATTTTTTAATTTTTAATCATGTAAAAAATATTAACTTGCGTTTTTTTTAATATGTATTGACTAGAAGTTTAATGATTTAAAGATAAAAATTAAAATTTGAGAAGAAGATATGATTGAGAAAAGATAAAATAATATTTTTTTTACATATGAATAGATAAGAAATGCAAATTGTCGCTAAAAAAACAAATCCGTTTATTTCAACTTAAAAAAAATTCAAATAATAAATGCATTACTTAAAATGTTAAATTTTACGTTATTTATATAGTGTGGAATAAGTTTATATTAAATTATTAGGATGTTATCTAACATTAATTTTAGAAAGATTATTTATTTTTAAGTATTTTATCAATGAAAATTATATTTTTTTTCCATTAAATGTTTTAATAATATCTGAACAATTTAAGGGTTTTATTTTATATTGCATGAAATTTAAAAAAATTATTAAATAATCCAAAAATATGCATGGGTCTTTGATAATATATATGCAAAACTTTATAGGAGTTAAGTATAATTTACCCATGCTGACAATGAATGAGTTGGTTTATGGGTATTTTTGTTTTTTCACATGTAAATCAAAAGGTAATATAGTCATTTTTACACTCAACTAATGTCATTTGCACGAATTTAACAGATTGAGAGAATTTTGATAATAATTTTAAAAATAAAGGAGATTATTGTATTTATTGAAACTATAAGAGAGGTCATTGTAATTGTCAAAAATCTCAGAAAATGTACGTGTAATTTACTCAAATATATATATTGAATATTAAATTTATAAAAATAGAAAGTGATAAAAATTTAACTTCTACTTCATCAATTTTCCTTCTTCACTTTCTTTTTTTGCTTTTCACTCTACAAATTTAAAATTCAACTATAACTTTCATGCAACTCTTTATACAAGTGTGCAGTTAAATATAAAAATATAATTAATTAAATTTGAATAATAAATTTTAGATATCATTTTACTTGTGATATCATATGCTTTCAAAATTGATCACCATTCAACTATTGATTTAAATATGATGTAGTATTAAGTTAAATAATGCAACATGTTGAAACATGTAAGCAACAGTGCTAGAAAATAAACTAGATGCATAGAAACAAAAAGATTATTATATGATTTGGAATCATAATATTTGATCTGATTTTTGAGTACGACTTCTCTACTGCCCGGATTAAAGCTATTAAATTGTCAATTGATCACTTTTTTATAAATTAAAGATTCGAATTTTGTCAATTAATTCACAAAAATCAGTGTTAAATTTGAGTAAAATATACTATCTGAAAAAAATTGAGTAAAATATTATACAGTCTTTTGGAGGGTTTTTTTTTTTTTATATATATATTTTAAGTTTCAAAAATTTATGATGCAATTTTTGTTTGCAACTTATGAGACAAAAATAATTAAAATTTGAGTAAAATATGCTATCTGAAAAAATTTGAGTAAAATATTATACAGTCTTTTGGAGGGTTTTTTTTTTTTATATATATTTTAAATTTCAAAAATTTATGATGCAATTTTTGTTTGCAACTTATGAGACAAAAATAATTAAAATAAATTGATTATTGAAAATTAGACTAAAACGTGCTCGTAGGCCCTGGTTGGGATGCCAAAATCTGGCTAAAATAGCTAATAAAAATAAAAAATGCTAAAATAGTCAATAAAACACATCCAAACTATAATTATTTTACTTTTTATTTCACAACCATCATATTAACTACAACAAAAAACCAACTATATTATCATAAACACAACTTTTTTAGTTAGGCTAAAATAATCAAATAACTAAAAAGCCAACTAAAATAGCTAAACTGGTCTCATGAACTTTAACTTGCAAAAAAAATTGTATAAAACATTTCTAATCTTGAAGGGTCAATGTTGAGATAAAATTTTAATTTTAATATACAAGAAAAATGACTCTATTGGTTTAGTTTTCAAAATATTTTAATATATATATATATATATATATATAAACACAATAAATGTTTTTTCCCTAAAAAAAATTATATAAAAAAAATAAGTGATTTATATTTTTTTTTGAAAAAATAATTTTTGTAAATAAAACCAAACAGAGTAAATACAATTTAAAAACTCAAAAATAACACTCAGGCTCATACTCGAATTTGAGAGAAATCATTCTTTTGATTTTAATTTATTATAATCGATGAAATAAAAATGTCACCAATTTTCTCATTTAAAAAAAATAAAACTCCAATAAATTAAAATGTTACACCTCAATTAGAAATTATTTAATATTAAAAGTGTGTAAAAAATATCTTAAAAATAGATAAAAACATTAAAAAATAAATTCATTTCAGTAAAAATTTATTAGATTTAGTATAAAATATCTCATAATCTCGTATTCTTCAATTTTTTTAAAATTTTGTACTTATACTCTAGAGGCACTAGTTAATCAGACCATTTTTATTTATATAAAGATTGTTTAAAATAATCTAAATAAATATATTTTTTAATTTTTTATAAAATTATATTAAAAAATAATAATATAATCTAAATAAATATACTTATATAAATAGATATAACTATTTAAGAAAGGGCAAACAAATTCATAATTAATTATAATCAATCAATTCAAATCAAGTGGTGATTTTGGAAATAACAAAAGTATGGGACTCAACTCAATGCATAGGCCCCACCACACACAGCAACTTTTTTTTTTTCTCCGACAGACACGTGACAGCTGGCAGTGTCTTCCTCAGTTTTCGTCGGTGGAAAGCGAAACAGCGCGAGAAATTCAATTTCAATAAAACCAAAATATCGAACAACCCAGTGGAGTGGTAATATTCATTCAATTTCTCACTCGCAACAGTTAGGGAGGGGGTGTGCGCATCGCACCACCGCCGACAGTTTCTCCCTGGGGAGAGCTTTGATCGGCTGGTTTTTGGCGCATGTCACGCCACGTGGACCAGAGCGTGGGCCAAATAGACAGCTTTGATTGTGAGTTGTGGTAGTAGTAGTGATGGTCTGTCACTTTCATTAGCTGTCACCCAATTACTACTGACCTGTCTCTATGTGTATATTGATATGACCTCTTTTTTAAAATTTTTTATTTATTGGGATTAAATTTTCTTTAATTCAATTTTAGTTGTTTATTAGTTTAGGTGTTTTGGGTTTTTGTGAGTCGGCTGTTTGGTCGGTGGGAAATTTTTTTGGCGGAGTTGTAGAAATTTTTGGTTGATGAAATAGGAGGCGGGAAAATGTAGCGGGTATTATTTTTGGGACTAAAATTGGTGAATCTGATCGGTCCATTTGGTGGCTGTGGGAGATAAGCTTGATTGGTTTCGTTTTTTAAAAAACAATTTTTAGAAAATTTAATTTTTTTTTATTTTTATTAAACTTTTTTTAATATTTTAAGTAATTTTTTTTTTATTTTTAGACATACTTAACACAAATACATATAAAAGTATAATTTTTGTAAAAAAATATTTTAAAAATCCAATAAATACCAAAAATATAAAAAAAATAAAAATAAAAATATAGTATGTTTTTCGTATTTGTTTATTTTTAAAAATATTTTTTTAATATTTTTTTTACTTTTTAGATACATCTAACTAAGGTATATCTAAAAAAGAAAAAAAATGCTTAAAATTTTAGAAATATTCATTAAAAACAAAAAAATACGAAAAATAAAAAATTCAATTTTCAAAAAACTTAATTCAGAAAACTTAAACCAAACACACTCGGATATTGTGAGCTCATTTGGGATGTAGATTGACTTTTTAGTTTTTTAACTCTTTGACTATTTTAATTTGGGATTAAAAAATTTCGCTTGAAATATACTTTTTACTAGTTTTTTTGATTTTTGTGAAAAAAAAAATAAAATAATTATGAATTGAATATGATATTTTATCCTATTTAATTAAAATAGTTTATTTTGTCTTATATGACTATTTTATTCCCAAGAGACATGCCAAACGAACCCTATGTAATTAGTAAATTTTATAAATTTTGTTATTTGTAAATATAACACTTTTTATAGTTCCGTTTGTTTTGTTAAAAATGTTTTAACATTTTTTATTATTTGGTTAAATAAAAAGTTAAAAAAATATTAAAAATATTTTTACATCATTTTCTTAAAAATGACTTACCTTTAAAAATTTTATAAGGCAATTCTTACAAAATTGACTCTCACCGTTTGGGAAGGTGGGTTGGAGGCTTTTTTGGCTATTTTAGCCACAAAAAACAAAATAGGCTATTTTAGCCATAACAAACAAAACATCACATCCAACCCATAATCATTACATTCTTCTCTCACAAAAAAACTCAAAAAAGCCAAAAAGCCAAAAAGTCCTTCCCAAACCAAGCTTTTAAGCCCAGGCTAAAATAACCAAAAAATTTGGGATTAAAAAATTTCGCTTGAAATATACTTTTTAGTTTTTTTGATTTTTGTGAAAGAAAAAATAAAATAATTATGAATTGAATGTGATATTTTATCCTATTTAATTAAAATAGTTTATTTTATCTTATATGACTATTTTATTCCCAAGAGACATGCCAAACGAACCCTATGTAATTAGTAAATTTTATAAATTTTGTTATTTCTAAATATAACACTTTTTATAGTTCCGTTTGTTTTGTTAAAAATGTTTTAACATTTTTTATTACTTGGTTAAATAAAAAGTTAAAAAAATATTAAAAATATTTTTACATCATTTTCTTAAAAATGACTTACCTTTAAAAATTTTATAAGTCAATTCTTACAAAATTGACTCTCACTCATTATATTTTCAATATATTTAGCCTTTTCAAATTATCTCAACTCACTAAAAAATTATGAATGACATATTATTGAATCAAAATTTCTTTTTTAGATAATAAAATATTTTTGTTTCAAGTGTTAACCAAACGTTAAAAAATAAAAACAAAAACAAAAACATTTCGTATGCGTAAAATCAATTTATAAGAAAAATATTTTTTGTGTAAAATATTTTACATCAAAATAAACGGATCCTTAATGTAAAAAAAGAAAAAGAAAAAAAAGGAGAAGAAGAAGTTAGACATTCAATACACATTTCACATATTCTTATATATTTTTTATATATATTTTTGACATATATTGACATTAATCATTGTCTATTAGCATTTTGTTTTTTAATTATTACATGACATATTAGTTGTTAAGTTTTTATTTTTAAATTTGTTGATTTATATAGTATTTTTCTTAGATAGAATCAATTGTTATTATTAGTGTTCAATAACGACCAAATTTTTTTTTATTAATGTTTAACTATTATGTCCCACACAAATTTGGTGCACATAAATTACACAGGAATTAATTGTTGAACTAATAAATTCTATTAATGTTTAACTATTATGTCCTACACAAATTATTAAATATCTTTTATGTTATAAAATCTTAATATCAGGAATTCTAAAAAAAATCTCCTTATTTTAATCTAAGGTATAAATATTTTAGTTTTTACATTTTATGGAATTATTTGAAATTATTTTTTCCATCCTTTTTCAGAGTTGGCATTGGGAAAGAAAATATGTAGTAGAGAAAAATGAGAAGATATTTTTGTATGAATTTTTGGTAGCTACCAACAAACATTGCCTTAGCTCTTTGTGTGAGTTATTTTATTTTATTTTATTTATTTTTAAAACCCATTTTGTAAGTAGCTTTTTTGTTTTATTTTGAGCACCGACAGCCAAAGTGGGTGGAAATGTAGCATTATTGGACCTATGATTGGTGCTCCGGAGCTGTACCAACATTCATTCATTTTTATAATATATGGTTTAGCATCTTCTATTTCAATTTTCTTACATAATTATGGAGAGAGAGAGGGCAGAAGATGATCAACATAATAATTGAAATTTGTTTAGTGTGTCAATTATTTGATTGGCTCAAATATCTTTTTTAAAAAATATATATTTGGAATTAAAATTAATTTTATATGATGGCTTCATATATACATATTTTTTAAAAATTGTAAATTTCATATATTAAAAAAATGAGTTGATTATGTAAATTTGTAATACAATGAGTTGATTTTGGTAAGAAAATATAATAAATTTTAAAAGTCAATAACTAAACATTAATTACTTAAATTTGACACCATTTAAAGAATGAGATGTAGAGTTGAGATGGATGGTCCAAAACTTTAAAATATTGCCTCTATAAGTCCAAATTTGTGTTTAAAACCCAATCTCTACATATTAAATTTGGACAATAACTGATTTGTCAGGATATCAAAGACAAGAAGATTTCCATTCTCAAGATTTATGTGGAGTTCTAACACATCTACAACAAGGTTAGTTAAATTAATTTAACTACAATAGTTAGATAAAATTGAGAAAAATTCTTAGGATAATTACGAAAAACCCTTCAGGGCACCTTTATAACAAAATAATCATGAATTTTTAATTTTGTTAATTTAAACTTTAAAATTTTAATTTATTTTCAATCTAATCTATTTGTCTATTGTTTATTAAGTAAAATGGACCAAAAAAAGGCGTTTTGGTCATTAAACTCAATGCAGATAGACATAAAATGTCTAAAATATTATTATTTCATTAAGTTTAATGACTAAAATATAATTTTTTTCCTTGATTTTACTTAACAAAAATAGACAATTTTTTTAATTGAAAATAAATCAAAAGTTTAAGATTTAAATTGATAAAATTAAAAATTTATTTTATTATACTGAATATTTTTTTTGTTGAACTACTCAAAAAGTCTAACTAAAATAGTTTATGGCTTGGTTTGGGAAGTAGGTTGACTTTTTGGCTTTTTTGGCTATTTTAACCTGGGCTAAAAATCTTGGTTTGGGAAGGACTTTTTGGCTTTTTGGCTTTTTTGACTTTTTTTGTGAGAGAAGAATGTAATGATTATAGGTTGGATGTGATGTTTTGTTTGTTATGACTAAAATATCCTATTTTGTTTTTTGTGGCTAAAATAGCCAAAAAAGCCTGAAAACCATCTTGCCAAACAGAGGCTATGTCACTATTTGTACGGAGTCACTATTCACTAATCACTTAATTTTTTATTCTTAAATTATTTACATTTTCATTTTTCTTTCTCATAAATAAAAATATTAAATGAATATGTATAGAAAATAATGAAAATAAAGAGTATTATTAAAATGTACATTAAAAAAGTAAGTAGATAAAGTTACAAATGAAATTTTTATTAGATATTTTGACCAATATTACCGAGAATGCTCTAATAGACTACCATAAAATTATTATTATTTTTTGAACTGACTACCATAAAATTAGACAAAACAACATTAGTCACTCTCCAAACACTATCCCAAGGGTACAAACAACCATTTCATGATGCTGTTTTGTTTCTCCTATGCAATGTCCAAATAATGTTGTTTTTCGCATTGAACCAAACCTTGTGACATTGTAAAATCACAATCAAATGAAAAAAAATAAAAAAGGTCCGATTAAAATAAAAATATTTAACTATAATGTTTTCGATCTGTTGACTGAGTTAAAGTCAGTCATTTATGATTGTTAAAATTCGAGCTCCGTCAACTAAACTACAATTATAAGTTAATGACAACTTATATTTAATACACAAATACCCTAAAGTGCACGTATAGGCGTTAATGACCTATCGAGCTAGAAGATATGTGCTTAAATATTAAAACCCTATTTAGGACACTGCTAATGTTCTCTCTCCATGTGCACCATATGTTATAGGAATGATTAAATATCTAAAACCAAGAATAAAAATCACCGACATCTAAGATCAATAAAGCATAGTTTAAGGATATACAAGTACATTTTAAGTCATAAAAAAGTATGAGATCAAACTTCATGATCACCCTACATCTTGAAAAGGCTTGTCTAGTTGGTACTCATTGGTCTTGATCGCAAATATTGCTATATGTGGACATTAAGTAACCTCAGAAAAACGTTATAATGATGACTAGGGTGGACATAATGGGTTGGGTTGGGCCGGGCTTGTTCGCTATGATATCACTAGTTGTAGTATTTTGGGCCCGGTAATCGGGCCTACATTAAACTTGTCTCAAAAGACAAACATAAATATATTTCTCAATATCATTATCAATACTAATCATTTCACAAACGCAAATCGCACACCTTAAAATCTCAAATTTTCTCATTATAGAAAAAAGGAACAAGTACGTAAAATTGTTTATTCAGGACTTGTGTTTAAATAAGTCCAATTCATAGGATCCGTTGGTAATTATACTTCAAATATTAAATATATTTGTACGACAATTTAAATACAAAAATACTATTAATAGTTTAATAATTTTGGTGTTTTCTCATACGCTTAAGGTTAAGAGCTTAATTTTTTTAGCTAATTCATTTGTAATTAATTTTCATATCTAGCAACAAAATTAAATAATATAAAATATGAATAGACATGTAAATGTATAAACATAGTATAATTTTGCAGGCTGGGCCACGCTGAACTTCAAGCATTATCTATCAACCCTGGTCATAATTATAAATGGGCCTAATAAAATTGCCCAGCTTGTTCTTGTATTATCCCAAATTCTAAAACCATCATGTTTAGTTCCATTTTTCCAAACTCATTCTTTTTGAAAATTTTGAAGTTTTTGTTTGGTTATTTTGAAAATGGGATAAAGTTTAATCTTGGTACAACTTTTGGAGGGAAATTTGATTGGTCAATGTATAGTGCATTTTGGAGGGAATTTTTAATTTTTTTTTAATTAGTAAATGTATCTAGCCCTCTCTCTCAACTTTTGGAGGGAAAATTGAAATTGCATAGTACATTTTTTTGAAAACCAAACATATATTTATTTTCAAAACAAAATTTTCAAATCACTTTTCTAAAAAATAACTTAAAAAAACAAAACCAAACAGTGGGACAGCTTGAGTGGGCCTTCAGGCCATGTCCACCACTTTCTAGTTTCATTCGGCTCAATGATTATTAATATGCTCACCACATACATTTTATCAGTAATATTATAAATTCAGACATAATTAATAAAAAAATTATTCATAATTATGATTTTGTATTTATATTTACTTCATACATGAATCTCACACATTACACAAATTCAATTTCAACCACACTCTCATTAGTTAAGTGGGGTACATAAAATTTTTCA
The DNA here is from genome assembly GCF_004153795.1 of Camellia sinensis. NCBI lineage: Eukaryota > Viridiplantae > Streptophyta > Magnoliopsida > Ericales > Theaceae > Camellia > Camellia sinensis. Next base: position 14,176 of record NW_021032484.1, on the reverse strand, counting down.
AACTTGCCCATTAAACAAGCCGCTAGAACAAGCATCCTTTCCCCTCGATGGAGATCCCTCTGTACCTTCTCCCCTCCTTTATTCTTGTCAGATTCCGATGATCGATTGCCGTGAGGAGCCAAGAGTCACCCCTGATTGGTGGAGTCGAGCCCTAGAATCTGTTGATATTTTTTTTCCATAATAATACTAGAAAAATATATAAAATAAAACTAAATAGAAATGATAAAACAATATTTTTTTTTGTTATTATTTCTTTTTTAAGAATGAAATACAGAATAAACTATAAAACTAAAAATACAGGAATAAACTATATTACATCATGAAACTCGCATAAATAAAATCACTAACAAAATAAATTAGTAACACGAATAAATAAATATTAGAATTTCTCGAAGCAAAATTAATTCTGAAAGATTAAAGAACAGAAGCAAATACAAGCCTATGGTTTACATAGTTTTCTTAAAACAGATTCGTCACTCACCGAAAGGTGCTGAAAGAACGCCGGTGTCTTTCTTCTAAGATACGACGGTTGAGACCAGATACTGTAGGAGCATCTCTTGGATAGTTTCAGTGAACTGACTAAGGGTAACACTCTCTCTCTCTCTTACAAGAATCAAAGAAGGGACTAGCAAAAAAAAGATAAGGAAAAAAAAACTTTGAATTTTTCCTTTGGTGTATACACATCTCCAATTTTATCTAAAGAAAATCACAAAATTTCCATCTCAAAAATTATCTCTATGTTATACTTTTAAGTTGGAGGGGAAATGCCATGAAGGCTAGCATAAAGCATAACATCAATGGCCATCAACTCTAACCATTCAGGTTAGAGTTACAAAGGTGCAAAACTCCCATGTGCATAATATATATAATTAAATATGCATATAATACTATTCGAATTTGATAGGTCGCAAAACGGATACGGATGTTGGGTCATAATCCGATCCAAGCTCAATCTCAAATACATACACAAGCTAAGCCCAACACAACACAATTTAGCCCAAGCTCAAGATTCCAAAGCCAAGTCCATACCCAGGACATGTTCATGCATAAGCCTAGGTCCAGTCTAGGTTAAGGTTAAATCAAAGTCCAACTTTAATTGGTACTCACTTTATAAGACAATTCTTATTCACAACTCAGTGGTTCGGACTCATTATTTTTATATTGTAATCTTCTCATTTAAGAGAATATAACCCCACTCGGACTTACCTTAACTGGCAGTTGAATCCCACTTTAATTTTGAATTAAAATTGTCAAAAAATCATATTATTTTCCAACAAAATCACACAAAGGAAACATCGTAGACAAACTCACAATTCGATTGGATACGAGGGATTTAGTTCACTATTTTAGTGTTGACATGCAAGTACCATAGATGTTGCAATGAAGAAGTGTGTTCAAAAATTGGATTTCCAATTGGATAATCAAATGCTATTTCTTATTTAATCCCACCTCTTCATTTTTCTAACTTCAATTCCCTAAAAACTCTTTTCCTACAACATGCAAACATCACCGACAAACATGTCAAGCACTTCTTGTCCAACTGTTTGTTCCTCGAACGATTGTGTTTGACGAAGTTAATTCGTTTCGAAAAGCTCTCAATTTTTAGTGAGTCCCTTAAGTTCTTGGAAATTTGTTTCTGTTTTAATTTGAATAGTCTCCAGATTTCTACTCCCAATCTCGTCTCGTTTGAGTACTTGGGATGGGATGTCTCTTCATCGGATTGGCTTTCTCAGTTTGCGAGTGATCTGTCTCTACTTCAAACACTTGAATTGACATTATGCCATCATCCTTGGATGAATCAATTCCCTATAGTTGATGGATTGGCAAGACTCAACAAATTGAAATTGAATTTGACACTAGTGCACGACAGTGACTACCTTTTCAAGCCTTACAATTTCTTGATGAATGCATTCCCTTGGTTGTACAAGTTTTTGTTGAATTTGGTTTGGTCAGTGAATGAGAAATCTAAAGCTTCGACATGGGTTTCAATTGTTGCAAATCATAAGCATCATCATTGCTGAGAGGGAGATTTGTGCCGAGTAAATGACCGAATTAGTGTGAGCTTGGAGCAAATTGCAAGGCTACTTAAATGAGATGGTATAGCATGGTGTGGCCTGAGTCAAGGTTCCGGATCAGTTGGGCTTGCCCGAGATCTAGATATAGGACCGGGCTGGTTGTTGGACTTGGATCATGAGTCGAGCTAGGCGAGGCTTGTGCTAGGTGCTTCTACATCAGGCAGAGTTTGCCTTGATAAATTAATGGAACTTGAATGAACTGAATGTAGCGAGCCGAGATGATTGAACGTTTGAGAACGACAATGATCAGCTCGGCCCAAAAGACTAGTCAAGATTAGAGAGGTAGACCAGACGAGGATATGGTTAGCTAGGTAAGAGCTGTCACATAGCCCAATGGATGGGCAAAGAGGGGAATCCACTGTTCGTGCGCGTCAATACTGTTTGGCTGTTTTGTTAATGTTGTTTGGCTGCATTGTCGCGCACATACGTGGTAGACGAAAAGAGAGTAGTACATCTACATGTCCAAGAAAGGACGAACAGAGTAGTGCACGCAGAAACTATATAAACCGTGCAGCGCCTCCATGCAACTGGTCTGGAACCCTTACACACTGAGACCTCTTGGTTATCAGAACTCTCTTTTTTTTGTCTTCTCTCTCTTTAAAACTGTGCTAACTTGACCATCAGAGGGGTATTCCGGCCACCACTTGCCGGGTAGCTCACCGTCATTATGTTCTCAAGTTCTTCGGAGTGAAGCGAAGCTTGGACACGAGGAGTACAGAGAGCGACGAATATTTCCCCCTATACAATTGGCTGAAGGTGGTTGAATTGATTGGTTTTGTTGGGTGTTTGATTGATGTTGGAATTGTCAAGTACATAGTTGAAAATGCAGAGTGGCTTGAGAAGATGACGATTTGGCCTTGCCATTGAGCTTGGAAAGACATCAGTCGGGACATGATGACAAGCAAAGAGAAATAAGAAGCTCGAAAGGTTGCTCGTGAACAAGCGGGAATAATACTAGCCCCAACCACTGAACTTGTAGTGGTACTTTAATTTGTGTACAATTTCTACACAAACATTGGCTTAATGGTAAGGGGTAGAATTTAGTGAAATTTCACACTTACATACATGTTGGTATAATTTCTCTCTCATTTTGTAGTTTTATTTATTTATTTTTTATTTTATTATAAAAGTAATTAATTGGGTTTTACTGTTCTTAATTTTTTTTAGATATAGTACATCATATATGTACAGATGTTTGTTGTATGGATCAAGTAAGAGGTCAAAAAAAAAAAAAAGAATCAATGAAATTCATGATATATATCATCTTCCATATAAAAGAAAAGAATGTCATAAAACAAAATTTATATACCAATTAGACAAGAGACACAAAATCGTATAGATTCAATCACGTAAAATAATTTTGATTTAGTGAAGCACACCATTGAAGAAACAATTTTACTCAAATTATTTCACTTATATTTCTGTAGTTAATTTTGTGATATGTTTAGGGTCGTAAATATATATTGATTTGTATAGAGAGCATAAGACAAGTTAATTCCAAAGCAACTGACCACATTACAACCCAAGTTTTACATAAGTCCCAATTTTGAAACTAGTTCTTATGTTTAGAATTGTTCGGTTTTATAATATATTTTTTGTAAATTATAATAAGGCCGCTAATTTTTTCAAGATTCTAAAATTTTACTTTTTTGATCTTTGAAGGCACTACATAATATAGATCATCATCTAAAGGTTTGGCACAATGGAGAAAACTGCAAATAAGTGGAACCGTGCAAAAGTAATTGCACTATAGTTGATTTTATTTTTTTGTGCAACTCTGACACACAGGAAGAACTTGTACCAGGCACGAAAATGATCTGTGCTATGCATGCAGCAAATTGGCACCATCATGAAAATGAAAATATTTTTGCGACATTTACACATAAGGCTCATCTTATGGACTTATACTAAAGTCTAAATTAAGATTTTTTGGATCTTCAAGTCTTATTAAATTTTTAATAGTCAGAATTATTCTTCAAATAATGATTGCTCATCATTTGTGATTGTCTACAAAGGAGAATGATGATGTGCCATTTACTTTGATTTTTAAAACTTTAAAACATCATTTTTTAAAATTGAAAAAACCGAAAAATTTATCAATTTTACTAGATGGAAATTGTCAAATTTCGTACAACTAAAAAAATAATATTTTATTTTTATAAAATTTTATATTCAATATTAGTATTGTTTGATAAATTTCATTGTCTAGACTCTAGAAATCTAAATTTTATTAAAAATAAATATGTATAATAAAATTTATGAAAATTTTAAATTTTGAAACAACAAAATAAAAGTAATGAGTTAGGAGAAGTTAACTAAGTACTTTTGGGACATGGTCTTGCAGTGCCTAGAAGAGCTGTGATTGTAATTGGTGGAGAGAGCATGGTTCACAATTTTGTATTGGAGTATGAGGCATAATATTTGATAAATGGTGGATAATACTGTCCATTTGAAATATTTAATATTTTTTCTTAGTACGCTTTCCAATTCCTTTTTTTGTAAGGGTAAAAAAGTCATATAAATAAAAATCTTTTAAAAATAGGATTTTATTGATTAAAAATAATGAAATAGAACTTAATAAAACATCAATCTTATAAACAGGGCTTTTGAATAATTAACTCAATATTTCTTTACTACTCCACTAATATGCAATTTTCCCATTATAATAATAAAAACTCTCCTCAACAGTAAAAAGCAAAAACCTTATCTAAAGCCTAAAACAATTGGGCCATTTTGGGTATGCTATTTAAATCAGTTCAACTCAAACAAACCTGTAACTGAATTTGCGAGTCATTTTCTTTGAATAGTTCTATAATTGGGCTTCAAAATTGTCATCACCATTTTAATGGGAATTCCATTTACACCCAACAAATAATAAGTATATCAAATTTCTCAGTATATACTATTAAATTATTTAGGATTATAATTTATTTTCAATACATACTATATATTTTTTTTCTCTAAATTACCCTTCAAGATATACCTAAATAACAAATAAATCAAAAATTCTAATTTCACACACAAACTCAATTTGTGAAATTAAAATCAGGGTTCTAATGGGTTGTTGCTCGAAAATGTTGGTGGAATTTTTCTCTCTCTTCTTTGAATCTCCTAGACCATTAACCCTGCGTGAGGCCTCCCTCATGGTTGGAAGTTTGAGAAACAAAACTTGGGTAGTAGAGATTGATTTTCTTATAATAAACGAAAAGTGAATTCAGGCTGTAGTGAATGAACACCATTGCTTCTATTGATTTTCTATTTCAGTTTTTTTTTTTTCCTCTTCTTCTTCTTTTGTTTTGAATATGTTAGTGTATAATTGTTAATAGATGTTATAGCATCATAGCTTAGCATTATAGTTTTAGCACAGCTTTATCTTTTATATTGTAAATGCTTTATGTTTTCGGTGGGCATCCAATGCATCATATCCTCTCTATAAAGAGAGTGCATTCTCTTTGTAAACTTATATACACAATTACAGACAATTCAGTGTCTCTCTCTCTCTCTCTATCAAACTATTGTTTTATGGTATCAGAGCCCAGGTATACAATTCTGGCATTTTTCAATTTTGGTGTTTAGTCCCGTACACAGTGGAACTACACCAAACAGCTCGGAATCTCCTTACGATTCCAACGGCACCACGCACGTCATCAGAAACTCCTTCACGCGCTCTCACGCGCCTCCTTTGTGATCGGCGCGTCTTTTCTTCCATCGCCACTCTCACACGCGCCTTTACGCGCCTTCAGGTCTGCTCCTTCGTGCGCCGCGCCTGCTAGCGTGTACCCGCATGCGCCATCCCTCTACCGTGAGCCGCGCCTGCGCCGTTCCACTATCGTGCACCCGTCGGCGCCATCCTGCTATTGTGAGCCGCGCGTGCGCTAGTTTTGCTAATGTGCGCCGCTGGCATCATCTTACATTCTGCTGACATCATCTCTACACAGCACGCCTTTCCTAGCTATTTTCAACCTTCCGGACTCATTGGTACACTCTGTTTTACCTAATTTTTCTCCTACAGGTCTATTCCTATTAATTTAGCCCGACTCAACTATTATTATGGATCGTCATGATGCCTCCCATCCCATTTTCGTTATTTTGAATGGTTCAAACTATGTTTTGTGGGCCCAAGCCATGTCTTCCTTCCTCAAAGGAAAGAAGCTCTGGCGAATTATCACCAGGGATGTGACCAAACCGGTGAAAGACAGTGACACTAATGAAACTACTGCTACTGCTGCTACTACTGCTACATATAAAGACCGACTTGAGGAATGGGACAGTAAGAATTACCAAATCATTACCTGATTTCGAAATACCTCTGTTACCTCTATCAGTCTTCAGTTTGGTCGCTTTCAGCTTGACTCTGTAACTACTCCTGCAAACGACATCTGGGATTTTTTGAAAGAACGATACCAGACTACTGGTCTTGCCCATCAATATCAACTTCAGAACCAACTTCACCGCATGTCCCAAGAATCCACTCAGTCCATTAATGACTTCCTTTCTCAAATGTACTCTGTTTGGGATCAGCTTGCTCTTTCAGAACCAACTTGGCATGACCGAGAAGATGCTGTTTTATTTACTATCTATCGTAATCAGAAAAGGTTGGTGCACTTTCTTATGGCTCTTACTTCCTCTTTTGAGCCCGTACGTGCCTCTCTGCTTCATTGCCATCCATTGCCCACTCTTGAACAAGCAATTTCTGAGTTGTTATCAGAGGAGGCTCGTCGCGGTACTCTTCAAACTCATCATGTGGACTCTGTTCTTGCCACTCCTCCGTACCGGCTATCATTTACCCAGCGGACCACTGCCTGCCTCTATTGTCAGAATCGGGGCCTTCTTTCAACACATCTCTTGGTCAATTGCCCCGTCAGATCTTGCCGCTACTGCAACAAACTTGGTCCTGGTCATCTGCAACAGGATTGTTTTCGCAATCCATCCCGATCATCCTCCAATAGCCACTCCTCTCGCGGTGGCTCTTCCCGGGAGAGCTTTCATCGTTTCGGGAATCAGTCTCATCACACTGCTGCTGCTGCCTCTGAGGGGTTCTCTGAGTCACCTGCTCCGTCTACCTCTCGCTTTTCTCAAACGGATGTAAAGGCCATGCTCAAACACCTTCTCTCCCCTTCTGGTACACCTCCTTCTACTGCTTTGTCTGTGATCCCAGGTAACTCTTCTTAGTATTTTGACTCTGCCTGTTGTAATCATATGACCTCCAGTTCTACTATATTTTCTTCCATCTCTTTATCTCCTCATTTTCCCTCAATTTATACTGCTGATGGTTCCCTCATGTTTGTCCGTCATGTTGGTACTGTTTCCACATCTTCTTTATCTATACCTCAAGTTTATCATATCCCTGCTCTCACCTTAAACCTTATTTCCATTGGTCAATTATGTGAACTTGGTCTAACTGTCACATTTTCTGCTACTGATTGTTTGGTACAGGACCCTCAGACGGGGCAGACTATTGGGATCGGCCGTAAGCATGGACGTCTCTATGAACTCATTCACCTTCATGTTCCTACCTCTCCTCAGATCGCTGCTCCTGCATCTACTTCCTCATTATCTCCCTTTTATCTTTGGCATTGTCGTTTAGGGTATATTTCTGTTAATCACTTAAAGTCTTTGGTTTCTAGTGGACAGTTGGGTCATGTAATTTCAGATAATTTCGATTGTATACCCTGTCAACTTGCCAAACAACCTGCTTTATCATTTAATAAAAGTACTTCAACTACAAGAAAAGGGGGTAAAAAACACGGAAGAATTAGCGATGGCGCTTCTCCCGTAGCAAAAAATTATTTTTTGCGACGGCAACTTAAACCGTCGCAAATGAAGGCTTTAACAACGGCGTTGTCCCGTCGGTAATAAAACTACGCGGATAGGGTAGTAAATGCAGAAGCATTAGCAACGGCGTTTTTTACCGTCGCCAAAAAAATTGTTTTGAGATGGCATACGTTTGTTGTCGCAAATAGTTTACAAATTGCGACGGCAAATGTCCGTCGCAAAAAAGTCTAATTAAAACGGCGTTGTTTTATGAACAAAATAGTTGCCATTTGCGATGGTGTAAAACCTATCGTCGCAAAAAGTAAAAAAAAAATTTGGCCTCTGCTCTTCCCTATCATCTTGCCGCTCGATCATTTCATCCAAATCCCTAAATGTTTGAAACAAAAATTTTTCCCCCAAATCCCTACGAAGGCGAACGGCTGTATTGATCATTTCATCCAAATCCCTACGAACGGCGAACGGCGAACGGTGGTGCGGCGGCGACGACGACAGGTAGCGGTGGTCCGGTGACAAGTCTCTCTCTCTGCGTATGCTCTCTCTCTCTCTACGTATGCTCTCTCTCTCTCTCTCTCTCTCTTTCTGTGTATATATATATATAGATGAATGTATAGTGATAAATCTGTAGATATAAAGTAACCCATGTTTTTTTTTTTCTTTTTTTTTTTCCATCTTCAATATATAAATCTGTAGAAAAATTGTACATTTCTGATTTCAGAACTTTTCTTAAGTTTTTGAGTTACTTTTAAAAACATTTTTCATTTAATGTCAATACCAAACAATGCACTAAGATATTCTTTAGCATTTATGAGAAAACAAATTGATTATAATTAGAATGAACAATCATCTGCACCATTAATTTGAAATTATGGGTCAATTTCTGATTTCTTATTTTTATTTTTTCTGATTTCATAGACTTTTCTTTTTGACGACTGCGTTTTTAAATTGATTCCTTAAAAAAAATATATTAGGGAACTTATTGGGAATGTTCTAAGCCTTCTAATCTGGGGAGGTCTAGGTTCGAATCTAACATTGACTGAGTTTCCTTATTCTAAAATGTAACTGCTGATATGTTTAATTATAATGTCATCTTGATGCAATTAGACATAACAAAAAATCCAAGATCTGATAAGATGTTTTAAGTTTCTGGAAGAAATATTAATTTTTGGTGATGAACTCATTAAGCTCATATTCTAGGCAAAGGCTGAGAATGTGGGACACGACCTTCTACTACAATTATTGTTGAAAAGTGTGTACACTCTGCACCTTCACCAGACATTTATTAATTCTTGGTGTTGTTCCTATAGGCTTGCTTTAATCTATGTGTAGTCTAAAGTGTGCCTTTTCATTATTGGCACTGATTTATAGTGAGTTTCTTTACTTTTTTCTTTTTTTAATATTGAAATCTAGTTCTGTGAATGGTTTTGCTGATACTGTTACTGATGTACCTATCATCTGTTCTGTTTTTCTTCCAGACAACTGTATCGGAAAGTAGTCTTTTTGATCATTTGATAAACTTTTGAGAATTTAGTCCGGGACTTGATCCAGGAACTTGCAGCCTTTATTTTTTGGTAGATTTTAAGTTCCAGTCACCACTCTATCGACAGGTAATGGTTCTGTGCTTAATTTGGTTGTACTGTACATCTATCTAGTCTGTGAACTTCATAACCATAGCTAATGCAGTTCTGCTATCATTTCATTATATGTAGTTTTTGCATTTTCTTTCAAGGAGAGCATAGCTTACAATGTTCCCAACATCTAGCGTACGAGGCATTTAAGTATTTACCTTACCTGGTTGATCTTTGCTGGTGTGTTTGTGGAAGTAATTTGTAGTATGGAAAGTAATTGGGCCTCCATATATATAGATAGAAAAGAAACTTGGACTGGGCTTTCTTATTCTACTTTGATGAATTTTTATTTTGATGAATGACAACTTAATTTGTGGACATGAAGGGGAACCTGTCCTTGGAGCCTTGTGGAAAGGTGTTTTTGTATTTTTCAATGGGTAGGAATTATCAAATTGCTTTAAAATCTCTGCTAGGTGGCCTTCAGAGAATCAATAACATCACCAATGTCGGCAACAGACGATTACTAAAACTACCTACATTGATACCAATACTACCTTACTGTTGCCGGATGCTTTATCATCTCCAATTCTGCTGCCCATATGAATTATGAACACATCGCCATTACAGGGGCTCCAACCACCAACAAACTATTTCCTTATACTTCCATGAAACTTCAACCGCTGTGGCCACTTTTACTAATACTGTCTTTCAAATTTGGCTTAAATCAAGGGGTCTATGATATAATTTAACTAATTGGTATATTAATTAATAATGCTAACTAATTGCTAATTGCTATGTTAAAGAAGAACAATGCTATATTAACTAATTGGTATATTAATTAATATATTAATAGATGATATGATATAATTTTATAAATTTTGAATATTTGTTATTTGTATCATAGGTTGAAAAATGATCATGTTTCTTTTCTTGAGGTAATCATTCAAAAACTTTAAACAAATTTTCAGATATAATAATTACTAATAGTTTATTGAGACAAAAATGCGATCATTTAATAATTTCGAAATATTACATAAGATTATGTATGTGATGTTCAAAATTATAATATACAGAATAATGATCTATCTTTATTAAATAATTTTTGAGACAATATACTTGATTAGTGTGTTTTTGTATAACTCATCTATCAAGTTTATAAATAATGCCGCATAGTATTATGGAATACAAATAATTTGGAGAATTCTACCATACACATCCATTTATCATATGCATCATTAGTTATGTCATTTTTTTTTTCTTTAGTTATGATGAATTATCTTTGTTAATTATGATATTATTTTAGTTAAGACTTATAAGATCTTTGGTTGTGCCTCATGTGGTGTTTGGTTATGATTTATTTATTTTTTTAGTTATGACTCAGAAAGTAGGAAATTATATCATTTTTTTCTTCAATTAATTAATCTCACGTGTTGTTGTATAAGTATTTCATTTTTTATGTTCTCCTATCAAATCGGTAAATAACTAACTAGGATAAGACCACCTACCTATTTGAGAGAAATTGGACGATAGGTATCATGGTACATGAATACGTAGGTATTATATTTAGAGTTACTTTGATGAGATATGTTTGTGGATGTGTACAAATGATGGATAAGAGTTGGATCGATTTGCCAAATAGGATGTCGAGCGAATACATTAATGGGATTGATGAATTCCTTGTGTTTGCCTACACCAATAGGGTTGAAGGTTCGATGATCAGTTGTCCGTGTAGGAAGTGTGAGAATCGATACTATTTTGTACGAGAGGGTGTACAGGAGCATCTGATTTTGAATGGTTTTTTAAAAAAATACAAACATTGGATTAATCACGGAGAATCTTACGTATCTCTGCATGGTAATAGAGAGAATGAAACATTAGCTAATTTAGACATTGGGGATGATATGATTGGAATGATACAAGGGGCTATGGGAAATCCACATGCCAGTACAAGTGTTGAGGGTGATGAACCACAGGGGCCTGATCCCCATGCATTTGAACCCCAGCTCGGTCCAAATGCAGAGACTGCAAAGTATTTCAAACTTCTTCAAGATGCACAAAGTGAATTGTATCCGGGTTGTCAGAAGTTCACATCTTTGTCATTCATTGTTCGACTTCTACATTTGAAGGTGTTTAATCAGTGGACAGACAAGTCTGCTGACATGTTGCTTGAGTTATTGAATGAGGCGTTCCCGTTGGGTGTGAAACTCATGGACTCATATTATAAAGCTCAAAAGGTCACAACAGATTTGGGCTTCACGTATGAGACGTGGGATGCATGTCCCAACAGTTGCATGTTGTTTCGAAACGAGGACGCCAATCTTAATAAATGTGTCATATGCAACAATTCTAGATGGAAATCAAATGGTGATGGTGGTTCAAATGGTCCTAACAAAGGTGGCAAACAAATAGCTGCAAAACAGATGAGGTATTTTCCTTTAAAGCCAAGGTTGCAGAGGTTGTTTATGTCATCCAAGACGGCCAAGTTCATAAGATGGCATGCAGAGGAACGAACTGATGATGGTGTCTTCAGGCATCCTGCTGACTCCTTTGCATGGAAAGATTTTGACCGTCGGAATATTAACTTTAGTAATGATTGCCGAAGTGTAAGGCTTGGCTTAGCATCTGATGGTTTTAACCCATTCAGGATGATGAACATAGTTCATAGCACTTGGCCTGTTGTGCTCATTCCATACAACTTGCCGCCATGGATGTGCATGAAGCAACCATTTCTAATTTTATCCGTGCTTATTGACGGCCCCAAAGGACCTGGTGACAAGATTGATGTGTATATGCAACCGTTGATTGAGGAGTAGAAAGAACTATGGAATGAGGGTGTGTCAACATTTGATACATCAACAAATCAAATGTTTCAAATGCATGCAGCTTTACTGTGGACAATTAGTGATTTTCCTGCATACGCAAACTTGTCAGGATGGAGCACTAAAGGCGAATATGCATGTCCTTGTTGTAATAAGGAAACTATATCGTGTTGGTTGAAGCATAGTAGGAAACAATCATACTTGGGTCATCACAGATTTTTACCTACTGGCCATAAATTCTGAAAGGATAAAGTATCATTTGATGGTAGTCGAGAAGTCAGACTCAAACCAAAATTATTGTCTGGAACTGAGATGTTGCTATAATTAGAATATGAGGGTATTTTAACCCAATACAAGAGGGATGACCTTAAGGAGAGGCATAGGAGACAGGTAGAGAATGAGAAAGCTGGACATCGCACCCATAGCTGGAAGAAAAAGAGTATCTTTTATGAATTGCCATATTGAGAGCATAATCTAATAAGACACGACCTCGATATGATGCGTATAGAGAAGAATGTTTGTGACAATGTGTTGTGGACAATATTAGGGGTTGCAGGAAAATCGAAGGATGGTGTTAATACTCGACGTGATTTACAAGATATGAATATTAGAAAACCCCTACATTTGTAGTTAAGAGGGTCGAATAAAGCCTATTTACCACCAGCACAATTCACGATGACCAAGGATGAAAAAGATTTGTTCTTGAAATTGTTGAAGGAAGTAAGAGTTCCCGACGGGTATTCATCCAATATATCACGTAGTGTGCGCTCACATGATAGAAGTATTGGGGGTCTTAAGAGCCACGATAGTCATATTTTGATGCAACAACTTATTCCATTGGCTATTCGAAGATCGTTACCGAAGAATGTAATTGAACCCTTGATTGAATTGAGCAATTTCTTTAGACAATTGTGTTCGAAAGTGAATCGTGCGACGGATTTGCAATATATTCAAGATCGTATTGCTGTACCACTTTGTCATCTAGAGAAAATATTTCCTCCGAGTTTTTTTGATATAATGGAGCACTTGCTATACATCTAGCTGATGAAGCCTTATTGGGTAGAGCGATTCAGTTTCGATGGATGTATCCAATTGAGAGGTATCTTCTTACTTTAAAGCAATACGTGAGTAATAGAGCTCATCCTGAAGGATCAATTGCTAAAGGATATCTTATGGAAGAATGCATGAATTTTTGTGCACAATATCTCAATGATGTAGAAACCAAATCTAGTCGACCCGTGAGGAACTATAGTGGTGCTGATAATTTGGGTCATGCTATTGGTGAAAACACAAGCTTTTATCTTGATAATACTTCTTGGATACAAGCTCATTGGTACATCTTATTCAAAACAAGCGCGGTTCAACCATTCATAAAGTAGGTTAAGTCACTCACTCAATATTTTATTATGTTTTATTGAATTTTCAACAAAATTTTTTGTATTGCTAAAATTTCAATCTACACAACATATACCTTGAAGTACTTAAGCTCAAAATGTCTCGTGTCAACGATCATCAGTTTCGGTGTGAATATTTTGAAACTTTTCACATTTGGTTCAAAGAACATGTATGTATTTAACTCTATAGATTCTAGTTATTTAAGTCGAACTACAATTTAAATTTTACATTTTCGTGTTAAATAGGTCCAAACTTTGCGAAGGGCTACTGATGTCATATTTTCTGAAGAGATTATTCTGTTGGCAAATGGTCCTCATAACCTGGCAAGGAGGTTCAACGGGTATATACTGAATGGGTTTCGATATCGAGTAAAGGCCATGGATGATCGTTGAGCCACACAAAATTGTGGTGTAGCTTTGAAGGCAGATATCATAAGTTATGCTAGTTGAAAAGACAAGAATCCTCGTGTGGGGTCTGTGTACTATTATGGACAATTGATAAATATTGTTGAGATTCGATATTCCAATGAGAAGAAACATGTGTTGTT
>NW_021032477.1:0-13367 GCF_004153795.1 Camellia sinensis | reverse complement strand
GCGGACTTCCAACTCACGTTCCCAAAGTGGCTTCCTCCACTCCGTGATGTTTCCACAAGACTTTCACCAAAGTAATGTTCTTGCCACGCAGGACCTGATCCCGCCTATCCAAGACCCGAACCGGTCTCTTCCTCATACGAGGCATCCTCATCTACCTCTAAATCGGTCCAATCCAACACATGTGATGGATCTGGCTCATACTTCCGAAGCATACTCACATGAAACACGTCGCACTCGACAACTGTGGCGGTAAGCTAACCGATAAGCAACCTCACCCATTCCTCTCAAGGATCTCAAAAGGACCAATAAACCGAGGGATAACTTCCCACTCTTCCCAAACCTCATCAAACCTCGCCTAGTTGATTCTTCAGAAAGACATGATCACCTACCTCAAACGCCAAAGGCCTCCTCCTACGGTCGGCATAACTCTTTGTCGACTCTGGCTTGTAACAAGCCTCCTACGGATAAGCTCAACTTTCTCCGTCATCTCCCTAACCAACTCCGGACCCAACAAAGGTGCATCACCCACCTCGGCCCAACAAACAGGAGACCTACACGGTCGGCCATACAAGGCCTCAAACGGTGCCATACCGATACTAGACTGAAAACTGTTGTTGTAGGCAAATTCTACCAAGGGTAAGTGCCTCTCCCACGTCCCACTGAAGTCCAGGAACAATCCCGAAGCATATCCTCGAGATCTGGATAGTACGCTCGGACTGCCCGTCAGTCTGAGGATGATAAGCGCGTACTAAAGGTCAACTTAGTGCCCAAGGCACTCTGCAAACTCTGCCACAACTTGGTGGTAAAACGAGGATCTCTATCTAAGATGATCGTCCTGGGACCCCGCGCAATCTCACTACGTCCCGAATATACAAATCGGCAAGATGATCCACCGAATCTCTCACGCGATAAGGAATAAAGTGCGCCGACTTAGTCAACCGGTCTACAACCACCCAAATAGCATCACTACCCCGCTGAGTCCTCGGAAGACCTACAACGAAGTCCATAGTGACATGCTCTCCACTTCCACTCGGCAATAGGCAAGGGTTGCAACAAACCCGCTGGCTCTGATGCTCGGCCTTCACTTGCTGGCAAGTAAGGCACTTCGATACGAAAAACAGCCACATCTCTCTTCATACCTCGCCACCAAAACTGGCGACCCAAATCCTGGTACATCTTAGTACCTCCCGGATGCACCGCAAGGCGCGAATGGTGAAACTCTCGGAGTACCTCCTCTCGGCAAGACTCCGGTACAAACAAACGGTCTCGGTATCTCACACTCAGTCGGGATACACCGTCAAACCCTTCTCAACTTTCCCACTGGAGATCCTCTCTCGGAGGAATTCTACCTCAAGGTCACCTCTCTGTGCCTCTAACAACTCTAGTCACAAGTGTAGGCTGCGCACAACAGAAAACAAGGCCGCAGCCTCAACAGATTCGCCCAGTAGCAAATCAAACTCGCCAAGTGCTCCCAACATCTCCCATTCTCCGATGGCTATACAAGCTACATCACTAATGGATTTCCTACTAAGGGCATCGGCCACAACATTGGCCTTTCCGCGGGATGATAGTGTAACTCAAAATCATAATCCTCGATGAACTCCATCCACTCCTCTGCCTCAAATTCAAGTCTCTCTGTGTAAACAGATACTTCAAACTCTGGTGGTCCGAGAAACACCTCGAACTTCTCACCATAAAGGTAGTGCCTCCAGATTTTAAGGCAAAGATCACTGCTGCTAACTCTAGGTCGTGTGTGGGGTAATTCTTCTCGTGTATTTTCAACTGACGTGAGCCATAAGCTATCACTTTCCGCCTCTTGCATCAACACACAACCCAAACCCTCTCGTGGGCATCACATAAACCGCATAACCCAACCCTCTCTCCGGAATAATCAACACCGGAGCGGTGGTCACAATCTAACTTTCAGCTCTTGGAACGACTTTTCACAAGTCTCACTCCACACAAAACTTGACTCCCTTCCGAGTCAGTCTAGTCAACGGTGACTCTAACCTGGAGAAATCTTTCAACAAACCGACGGTAATACCAGCTAATCCCAGAAAACTGCGGATCTCAAACACACTCTTAGGCTGTGCCAATCTTGCACTGCCTCAACCTTGGATGTCAACAGACAACCCCTTCCCCCGATAACCACGTCGCCTAAGAATTTGACTTCCCTCAGCCAGAACTCACACTTCCAAACTTGCATACAGCCTATGGGCTTAAAGCAACTCAAGTACCACTCTCAAGTGTTCCTCGTGCTCCTCCTCTGAAGGGCGAATAGATAAGGATGTTCGTCCACGAAAGACGACCAACAAATCGGTCTATAAGAACTCGAAAATCGGTTCATCAAGTCCCCATAAAGACTGCCGGTGCATTGAGTAAGCCCAAATGGCATCACCAAGCAAACTCATAAATGGCCATACCGCGGTACGGAAGTGCCGTTTGTCAAAATATCCCTCTCTCCTGACCCTCACTGGTGGTAACCCGAGTCTCAGTCCTATCTTAGAGAAACAACGGGACCCTTCCACTGGTCCAAACACAAATCATCTATACTCGGGGCATAGGATACTTATTCTTACGTAGCCACGATTCAACTTCCCGGTGTCTATACACAAGGTCGTCCCAGGCACCATCTTTCTTTAAGCAAAAAGAGGGCATGGCTCCCACGGACGAAAACACTAGGGCGAACAAACCCTTATCCTAGCAATTCCCTGGAGCTGAACTTTCAACCCAACCAACTCTGCTGGAGCAAAACGGTAAAGGTGCCAATAGATATCGGCGCCGTACCAGGCAACAATCAATAGAGAAATCTAATCTCTCGGTGAGGTCAAAACTAACAAGATCTTCGGGAAAGACATCCGAATACTCACAAACCACCCTCCGGCAATAAAACATATCGGGTCTCACCAACTCTCACGCATCTAAAGCTGCAAGTTAGACACTAAGCTCACTTCGCCTCGCGAATCAAACCCCGGGGCAAAAATAACTACAACCCGGTTCTCCCAAGAAATGGAACCACTTCCCCGCTCAAAGGTACATAACGTGACCCTCTGGCGGTAGCAATCGAAACAGCCCGGTAAATGACGATAGCCAGTCCATACCAAGATAACATCAAAAAACCCTTCATAGGCATGAACAACAACGAAAAGGAAGCCTATAGTCGGGCGACCTCTATATCACAACCTCTAACATCCTCTGTTTCCAGGATCAACTCACCAACCAAAAGGCGATACCAAACAACAAATAGGAGAGCTAAACTGTGCTAACTCCAATTCCAAAACAGATGCAAATGCAGCAGATACAAAAGAAATGAGAATGCACCCGTGGTCTAATCAACACACGCAGCAACCGAATTCACAGAAACAGTACCTCTCACTACCGATGGAGGCCGGTACTAAATCCTGCGCGGTAACAGCAGTACAGCGCCCTGTAGGCCCCTGGTTGAACCTGCTCACGCTCTCGGCGCAAAAGACTGCTTGCACAGATTGGGATGACGAAGCTCCCGGATTGGCCTTCCCCTTTTGTAGAGAAAAAATATCCGGACTTGTTTGGGTTGATACTAATCTTGTATTTAAAATTTGAACAATTGTTGAACTTAAAGAGCTTTTATATGATGTCTTAGGTTGTGAAACATTGAAAATGTTTGCGTTTATTGGATGTATGTTTTGGCGAACTCTGCCTCATATGAGAGGCATTGAATGTAACATTATATATAGTTGATATGTTGTTTACATATTGTGAAATGCCTCTTGTAATCAGGGCATGGGATTGTGACCGGTAATGGGTCAAATGTGAATGTTAAAATGCTAACATGTTTTAAAATTGCGAGAAAAACTTGTTGACAGTTTTGAAAATTTGTGCTTAATTTTCGGGCGACGAAATTCTTAAAGGGGGGAGGTTATAGCCGATCCCGTTTTATACCCTTGCTTGATACAGTGCATCCGCGACATGTGTCCGTGGATGTTGGTAGTTGTTTATTATCTTTGTTTGCAATCCTCTTAAGCTGGTTATATTGAGTATATAGGATGTGTTGGGCCAGGTTTGTTTCCAGGTTGGTTGTGTTTGCGGTGAAGCCTAGCTGTTGTCTAGCCCAGAATTTTTTGGTACCTTTCGCTCCGAGCCGAGGAGTTTGTCGCCTCGAGCGAGAGTTGAGTTCGTATAATGTCTGGTGGGTCGAGCCAGAGTGGCCTTCGCTCGACGCTGAGCGGGATGCCGCGTCTAGCTTCTGGACCTGCAGAGTTTGTTATTTCTTGGACTCGAACTGAGCTTTTTCTTAGCTCGAGCGCTCTGACGTTTGTTCTTGCTCGAGCGAAGATGGTCTGGTCGCGTCTGAGCGTGCTTACTGCGTTGTCTAGACACTGAGGGGTTTGCAGTTGTTTGGCTCGAGCTGAGCATTTCTTTCGCTCGACGCACTTTTGGTTTTTTGCGCTCGAGCGAGAACTTCCTTAGGCTCGAGCGAGAGATTTTCTCTTTGTCTGCGATCGCATCGAGCGACAAAGGCTTCGCTCCGAGGCGATGCGTGTTTTTATATCAACGTACAGTTAGCGATTTTAACATCACTTTTATCACCTTCTTTTTGTATCAAACCCTGGATCTGAGACCCTTCTCTCTCTAAACTTACATTTCTCTCTAAGAATTTGCATCTCCCTAGAGTTGTGAACTAGCCCTAGGGCCTTTGTTTTAAAAAGATAACTGAGGGCGTTGAGAGCTTTGATTAATCGAAAAAGTTTTGGATTTGGAGCACGCTGAAATCTTCGAGTCTCATCTCCTTTTTGGCTAAACTTCGACGGTAGCGGATATCCTTACTCCTCTCTATGGATTTTGTCTTAAATTATAGTAATTTTGAGTATGTTGACGGGTGGTTTGGGTAAATTTGGTGAAAAAGTTTGGCGGCTTTTGTTGTTATTTTACAAAAGTTGCGGGTTTATTCATAATAAAACCTAGATGCATGTTGGCATAGAGAAATGTGGAATAAAGTTGAATCATTGATGAAATGCGCGCATCCTAAGGGTTGAAATGTTAATTATGGAAAATACCTAAGTACATTACCATTTGATTAATATGGATAATTAGATTGCTGAGAAAGAGCGAAAACGAAAATGTTGATTGAATATCCATCTTGTTGCATTTATTTTCTATTTTAGAAATAACTGCTGGGCTATCGCGTGGGGATATCGTGCCATTGTTGTAGACAAGCCATGATGATTAAGGCAAACGAAAACCTAATCCCAATGGAATGTGTCATGCGACTGCCACGGTTGATAGAATACATTAACTGGTAGGTATTGAGTGATTGTATATAGAACCAATGAGTTTGTATACGTTATGTGTAGAGGAGGAGATGGGCTCGGATGTTACTCTGCGGTTTAGGGGGGAAGATGGGCGCGATGTACCTCTAACCGCGATAGTGTTGGGAGAAGATAGGGATGAACTCCGTAGTATACAGCCTCATATGCCTTGTCCTAGCAGAACGTTGAAGAAGAGCTCATTGCTTATCTTTGTGAAGTGTGGATATAGGCTTATATGCTCTATCTATGGATATTGTGGTATATACATATCTGTTGTATAAGAATGTGGAATAGCTTATTTGCTAAATCCTGATGAATGTGGATATATATGCTTGCTTATACATATCTGTTGAGAATTGGGGTAGTGCTATATGCCTATCCGTTGAAAAAGGGAAAATGAAACGGTAACTTGGACTCATAAGTCATATGCACATAAAATATGTGATTATGTGAATGTATCAGTGTTGGCCATCTATCAATTGCTAAATATTTTAGTCATGTTCTATGGTTGGATTAGTGTATTTCTACATGCGGCTGTGAGCTCACCTTATTGGAAATCATCATTTTTCAAGGCCTACAGGACTAAGCATGCCACCGTCCAAGGACATAGCTTGGAAGGCTAGCAGCGGAACATTACTTTTTGTCGTTTTCTTTTGCCTGTATGTTACATGCTAATTCAAGCCAAGGGCTTAATGTGAATTGAGTTAGTACTCTTTTGTTGTAACCAAGGTGTTAACTTGCGGAAAGCTGTAAGCCCATAGGGCATTTGCTTTTGTTTTCAACATGTCAATACTTATGTAATGCGAATTTCTTGATAAATTGCGAGAAGAATGTTGGAACTTTACATATCAATGCATGTAACCTATTTGTTGCGCGCGTTTAATGTTATTATTGTGACAGGGCGTTACCAATCTAGGCTAAAACGACTGAGCTGGCGTGAACTCAGAAGACGGTCTTGGCGAGGATCCCACACCTCTTGGCCGAGCTGTTGGTACCTAGGCTTCCGGTGTAGCAGCTCTCATGCCGAGGTGTTACAAAGCATGCCGGCTAATGGGTGTACCGTGGTCGGCCTAGATGATGCAAGTGGTTAGCCTATGCGTGTTGCGTCAAGATAGACTAAGGCTGCAAGGATCATGCAACGCGTAAGCCAATGTGAGATACGATGACCATTTGGCCATAGGTGTGTGATCTAGGAAAGAGTGGTACTCGGTGAACCACACCCTAGGGAAATTCGAGGTCTGGGAAATCTGGCGTTCCCCTCTCTTGAAGAACATGAAGAACATGAAGAACATTGAAGCTAAAAATCATAACTCTTTATCACAAAAATCTGGGATTCCATGGCCATGAGTTCGAAAACTGCGACCTTGCGTCACAAACTTCGCGATCAAAACATGATTTTCTTCCACAAGAACACATGAATATCACTATTCTACTTTCCAAAACCGAACTTCAAAGCAATTGCATGGCTTCATGAAACATAGCCTAGCATCATGCCAATTGCAATTAGATCAACAATAAAGAATAACAAGAGTAGATCACGAATCTAACCTTTAAAAACAGGATTCTAACGCGTTCGACTCTAGGATCAAGCCTTGGAAATCTACTCATACTCTCAAGAACTCCCTCTTCCTCTCCTTAGAGCTTCTCTCTCTACCTAGAACAAAAAGATATTATAAATGATAGTTTTCTCTCTCTATCGGCTGATTTAACACTCAGCTCGCCGACACGTGGCACTACCGTATTTGGTTCAAATCCTCAAAAAGGGCTTGAAAGACAAGACATGTGCTAAGACAAAGTGTATTCAACATGCTTACGGCGGCAAGGGCCCACTCCAACAAGTAATGATTCTCGGCAAGGACAAGGCAATCGACAAGTAGGGAACAATGATTCTCGGCTCAGAAGAAAATAACAAAAGAAACGGACAACACTTGGCCTCAGCGTGCCACACCCTCGGCCTAGATGTGCCACACCTCGGTCTAGGTCATTCCCAGTCCCAGACAAGATCACTAGTCGTGCAAGGATTAAGGATCTCGAACGCCTTAGATGATAACATCTCGCCTTAATATGCTAGGCGATGGTGGAGGCACCAAGTGGTTCTAGATGTCCTACGGTGTAAGAGTTCAAAGGCGATGACCTAGGCTTAACATGACCTAGGCTTGATATGACCTAGGCTTGGCATGACCTAGGCTTGACATTGACCTAGGCTTGAGACAGCAAGGCAAGGAACAAAGCATGACATACCAACACTTAGGCCAAAACATGATAACATCAAGAACAGACAGAAACCTTTACCTAGGCAAAACAAGTTAAGTTCTACAAATGCAAGCTTAAGAAGACAAAATCATGAAAATGCCACATGAACATGACTTAAGACATGAATGTGGGTTATATACAGTATAGTTGTTCTTGAATGAACTCCATTTTTAATTTTTGCAACTTCCATTTTGTATTTTTATTCACTTCATTTTTATTCAATTTCCATTTTCTATTCAATTTCCTTCTTTTATTTAATTTCCAAATAGATCGTTAAGGTATTGTGGTTTCTTGAATGAACTTCCTTTTATTTTATGCATTCATTTTTATTTTTTTACTTCCATTTTCAATTTCCTTTTCATTCATTTCTTTTTTTATTTAATTTCCAAATAGATCGTTAAGGTATAGTGGTTTCTTGAATGAACTTCCATGTTTTAATTTTATGCAGTTTCTATTTATTTTTATTCAACTTCTATTTTTATTCAATTTTCCATTCATTTAATTTTCCAAATAAGATCGTTAAGTATATTGGTTTCTTGAATGAACTTCCATTTTTAATTTATGCAACTTCCATTTTTTTTTTATTCAACTTCCATTTTTTTAATTTCTTTTTCTATTCAATTTCCTTTTTTATTTAATTTCCAAATAGATCGTTAAGTATAGTGGTTTTTGAATGAACTTTTCATTTTAAATTTTATTGCAACTTCCTTTTTATTTTATTCAAACTTCCATTTTTATTCAATTTCCTTTTCTATTCAATTTCTTTTTTATTTAATTTCCAAATAGATCGTTAAGGTTATAGTTTTCTTGAATAAACTTTCATTTTAATTTTATGCAACTTCATTTTTATTTTTATTCAACTTCATTTTATTCAATTTCTTCTATTTTAATTTCCTTTTTAATTCAATTTCAAATAGATCGTTAAGTATAGTGTTTCTTAATGAACTTCCATTTTTAATTTTATTATGCAACTTCCTATTTTTATTCAATTTCCTTTTCATATTCAATTTCCTTTTTTTATTTAATTTCCAAATAGATCGTTAAGTGTATAGTGGTTCTGAATAACTTCCATTTTTAATTTTATGCAACTTTCATTTTTATTTTTATTCAACTTCCATTTTTATTCAATTTCCTTTTCTATTAATTTCCTTTTTTATTTAAATTTCCAAATAAATCGTTAAGGTATAGTGGTTTTTGAATGAACTTTCATTTTTAATTATGCAACTTCAATTTTATTTTTATTCAACTTCCTTTTTAATCAATTTCCTTTTCTATTCAATTTCCTTTTTTATTTTAATTTCCAAATAGATCGTTAGGTATGTGGTTTCTTGAATGAACTTCCATTTTAATTTTATACAGTTTCATTTCTATTTTACACTTCTATTTTTATTTCAATTCCTTATCAATTAATTCCATTTTTTTATTTAATTTCCAAATAGATCGTTAAGGTTTGTTGTTTCTTGAATGAACTTCACATTTAATTTTATGCAACCTCCATTTTTATTTTTATTCAACTTCCATTTTTAATAAATTTCCTTCCTATTTCAAATTTCCTGTTTTTTTTATTCATTTCCAAATAGATCGTTAATGTATAATGGTTTCTTGAATAGACTTCCATTTTTAATTTTATGCGACTTCTATTTTTGTTTTTATTTAACTTGTATTTTTATTCTATTTCCTTTCCTATTCATTTTCCTTTTTAATTTAATTTCCAAATAGATCGTTAACGTATATTGGTTTCTTTAATGAACTTCCATTTTTAATTTTATGCAACTTCCATTCTTATTTTTATTCAACTTCAATTTTTTTTCAATTTTGTTTCATATTCAATTTCCTTTTTTTATTTAATTTCTAAATAGATCTTTAAGGTATAGTGGTTTCTTTAATGAACTTGCATTTTTAAATCTATGAAATTTTCTTTTTTATTTTTATTCAACTTCCATTTTTATTTGATTTCCTTTTCTACTGAATTTCCTTTTTTATTTAATTTCCAAATAGATCGTTGAGGTTTAGTGGTTAATTGAATGAACTTTTATTTTTAATTTTATGCAACTTTCATTTTTATTTTTACTCAACTTCCATTTTTATTCAATACCTTTTCTATTCAATTTTGTTTTTTTTATTCAATTTCGAAATAGATCGTTAAGGTGCAGTGGTTTCTTAAATGAACTTCCACTTTTAATTTTCTGCAACTTTCATTTGTATTTTTATTTCACTTCTATTTTTATTCAATTTCCATCTCCATTCAATTTCCATTTTTATTTAATTTCCAAATAGATCGTTAAGGTGTTGTGATTTCTTGAATGAACTTCCACATTTAATTTTATGCAACTTCCATTTTTATTTTTATTCAACTTCCATTTTTAATCAATTTCCTTTTCTATTTAATTTCCATTTTTTATTTAATTTCCAAATATATCGTTAATGTATAGTCGTTTTTTGAATGAACTTCTATTTTTAAATTTATGCAACTTCAATTTTTATTTTTATTCAACTTCTATTTTTATTCAATTTCCTTTTCTATTGAATTTCCTTTTTTATTTAATTTCCAAATAGATCGTGAAGGTGTAGTGGTTTCTTGAATGAACTTCCATTTTAAATTTTCTGCAACTTCCATTTTTAATCAATTTCTTTTTTTTTATTTAATTTCCAAATAGATCGTTAATGTATAGTCGTTTCTTGAATGAACTTCTGTTTGGTCCCTATGTTGTCAAATCCGGAGACAAAACCTTGTGTTGATTCAAAAGTATTGTTTTTTGTGTTTTTGTACTGTCCGCTCGAGCGGAGACTTTTGAGCTCGAGCGTAGATTAGCAGGTCTCAGTATTTTGACAGGGCAAGCACAAATACTGGT
The DNA here is from genome assembly GCF_004153795.1 of Camellia sinensis. Classification (NCBI taxonomy): domain Eukaryota; kingdom Viridiplantae; phylum Streptophyta; class Magnoliopsida; order Ericales; family Theaceae; genus Camellia; species Camellia sinensis. The sequence goes on along the minus strand of NW_021032477.1, from coordinate 2,974 downwards.
GGGTGTGATTTTACGCTCGAGCGGAGTATCATACGCTCAAGCGCATCTCAGCTTATTCACACGCCGTTTTTGGTCAGTCCGCTCGAGCGGGCTGTGGTGAGCTCGAGCGGAGATCACGGATCCAGATTTCTATTTAAAGCTGTTAAGGGTGTTTTTGTGAAGTACGTTTTCCTAGATCTGATCTAAAACAAACTAGGGTTGTGCTTAAAGTTTTCTTTGGAGATTTTTGATAGTGTTCCTTGATGTTCTTGAGAGAGTTCTGAACTTATGCATTGAGATCCATACATCAAGGAGGTTGCTTCTTAAGGTACAAGAAAGTTCTCTTCGGTGGATTCCGAAGATTAAAGCGTAGAATTCAAAAGGCGTTTGATTCTACGTAGTCGTTAATTCGACAAGTGGAGTTGTGGTGTGGAATCAACTTCAGGATCAATTCCGTGACGAAGGTGTGGTGAAAAGAGTTACAGAAGATTCAGAGACAAATTGACTGGGTTGGGTAATTTGTATTGTATCTTTGTAATCTTTTTGTTATTCAGTAGTGGATTGATAGTGGCGTTTCGCCCGTGGTTTTTGATTACAATTGAAGGCTCTTCAATTGTGGTTTTTTCCACGTAAAAAATCGTTTGTGTCGATTTATTGTTTATTCTCAAAAACAAACAAACTAAAATCACTCTCGTAAGTGTTTGATGATTTTAGGTTGAGTGTTTTGAATTAATTGGGATTTGGAATAAGTTAATCTTGATCTAATCACAAATCACGTAGGATTTTCAATTGGTATCAGAGCGGGTCACTCTTTGTTTTTTCAAAACTATAGGTGTGTGATTTTGTGTGATTAGTATCATGGATTCTATTCGTGAAGGTAACTCCACTCATAGACCCCCTTTACTTGACGGTACAAACTATTCTTATTGGAAAGCTCGTATGAGAGCATTTTTAAAATCCATCGATGAGAAAGTTTGGCACTCCGTAATCTTTGGGTGGAGTGAACCTACAATCACCGTTGATGGGATTGATATTCCTAAACCCCTTGATAAATGGGACACAATCGATTACCAGAATTCGAGTTGGAACAGTAAAGCTCTCAACTCCCTCTTCTGCTCTGTCACACCTGAAGAATTCCGTCGAATTTGCACGTGTGAAATAGCAAAAGAGGCGTGGGATATTCTTGAAACGATTCACGAAGGCACTACCTCTGTTAAAAGGTCAAAACTTCAACGTCTCACGTCTGCCTTTGAAACGCTTTTTATGCGCGACGATGAGACGTTCGATGAATTTTATGCAAAACTCAGTGATATCGTGAATTCTTGTTTAACTCTCGGTGAAAAAATCCCGGAAGCAAAAGTTGTTGGAAAAATTTTGAGGTCCCTTCCCGAGAGGTTCCAACCAAAGGTGACAGCCATTGAGGAGGCTCAGAATGTTGATACCCTCAAGCTCGATCAACTGGTTGGAAATTTGCAGACTTATGAAGCCCACCAAATTTCTAAGAAAAAGCAAAAAGAAAATATGGCTTTTACGAGTGCCCATGAGACTGCAAAACCTCCGGAGACTGAATTTGATTTAAAGTCTGAGATGACGGCTATGCTTACAAAACAGTTTAAAAAATTTTTGAAAAAGAAGCCGAATTTCAGAGCCCCTATTTCAAAAGATAAGAGTAATGACAAACCCAAAACTGTTCCACCAAAATTTGCTCAAACTACTGAAAAAAAGATAGTAAGGGGCTCAGGGGTCAAGTGTTATGAGTGTCAAGGGTTTGGCCATATGTCTCTTGAATGCCCTTCGAAAAAGAATCGGAAGAAAGCCTACACCGTAACTTGGGATGATGAAAGCGGGTCGGAGCAAGAACCCGAAGAACCTGAATCCGGTGAAGATGGGGATAGTGCATTCATGGCATTTTGGGCCACGGTTTCTCAACCTCTTCCAAAGCCTTTGGAATCAGCTCGTGGCCAGAACCTGCATCATGCTCCCACCTTTGATAGGTCTAACTATCTGTATTGGAAAATCAGAATGAGGGCGTTTCTCAGAGCTTTTGAACCAGAAGGTTGGCAAGCCATTGAAGAAGATACAGAAAGTGCAGATAATCCGGGCAATCTAAGAGCCCTAATCATTATTCGTGGAGCAATCTCTCCTGAAGAACAGCAACGGGTTGTTCATTGCACAAAGGCTAAAGAGGCATGGGAAATTTTGAGCCAATTCCATGAAAGAGGAAACTCACATTCACCACCATCCAGCGACTTCTCAGTCTTAGTTGCAAGATTGGAGGAGGCAAAGGAAAATGAAGAGCAAAAAGAGGATGATGAAACATCTGAGGATAATGAGGAGATCAATGGCGATGAACTACAACAAGCCTACAAAAAGCTGTACGAGGAATCTTTGAATTTGTCCAAACTCAACGACAAACTCTCTCTCAAGCTCAAGACATGTGAGAGTGAGAATGTCAGGCTGAAAGAAGAACTTGTAGCAGCAAAGCAGAATATCGTCAAGATCTCGAGTGACAGGCAAGACTTATGTGGTAAATTACTATCCTGTGAAACTGAAAGGAATGAACTTCTGAAGGTGTATTCCACATATGAAGAAAAGCTTACAAGTCTTGAGCTGTCACAAGCCAGATTGGAAGAGATAGTCAGTCAAAAGGATGAAGAGCTTCGGGTTGCTAGAGCCACTATTACCATGTGGAACAAAGGTTCCAAATCTAGGGAAAAAGGAAGAGGAAAAATGGCCATTACCCTACCACAAGTGGATGAACAAATAAACAACCGGTTTTTACCTCCTTTTTGTTTGATTTTACCAAGCTTTAGGGTAGACGGGAGAGAGAGATCAGTCTGGTCTACCTTCATTTTTCCCTTTGCTTTTGAGTCTTCTTGGTCATGTGAAGTAGAGCCTGACCGCCTTGTGAGTTTGTTGGCACCATAGCCTAACCCGCTTTTGTTTGTCCCGGGCAACCCATTTGTTGAAGACGCCCGAGGATTGTCCTTCTAAA
>NW_021032473.1:0-12354 GCF_004153795.1 Camellia sinensis | reverse complement strand
ACTGCACTGACTGCATGCTGCGATACAGCCAAATAAAGGTAAAGTTCTTCTCCGGGCTCCGGTGTGACCAACAATGGCGCTGAAGACAAATACTCCTTGAGCTCGGCCAAAGCCCGCTCACACTCTTTATCCCAGGAGAACTTTGATTTCAAGGCTTGAAAAAAAGGGCGGCAGCGATCTGATGACCGGCTTATAAATCAGTTAAGTGCGGTGGCCATTCCGGCCAGATACTGCACATCCTTAGCCGAGCTAGGCTGTTTTAACTCTTGCACGGCTCGGATTTGTGTAGGGTCTGCTTCGATACCTTGGTTCATGACTAGGAAACCCAAAAAAATTTCGGATCCCACGCCGAAGGCACACTTAGACGCATTTAGGCGTAGCTTGTGCTTTTTGAGAATGGCGAACATCTCGGCCAAATCGGACAAATGGTCTGCTTGATGCCGGCTCTTAACCACCATATCATCAATATAAGCCTCCATTGTCCGGCCTAACAGAGGAACGAACATCTTGGTCACCATCCTTTGAAAAGTTGTCCCGGCGTTCTTCAAACCAAAAGGCATGACTCGGTAGCAGAAGAGTCCCCTTGGTGTAGTAAACGAGGTGATCTCTCGGTCGGGCCCATGCATGGCAATCTGATGGTAGCCGCAGTAGGCGTCCAAGAAACTGAGCCTGTTATGTCCAGCCGTTAAGTCCATAAGCTGGTCTATTCTAGGCAGAGGGAAGCTGTCTTTCGGACAATCTCGGTTGACGGTCTTGTAGTCAACGCAAACTCACCACTTCCCATTCTTCTTGGGCACCACGACCGTGTTGGAAATCCACCGAGGGTAGTGCACTTCCTGAATTGCTCGCGTCTCAAGCAAGTTCTTCATTTCCTCCACAACTACCTCGGCATGATGCAGCGCCGATCTCCTTGTGCGCTAAATGACCGGCTTTGCTCCGGGGAAGACATTGAGATGATGGCATATAAAACTCGGATCGAGACCGGGCATGTCATAAGGTGACCATGCGAAGACTTCGATGTTGGCCATCAAAAATTCAACCATGTCAGTCCTTTCTTGGGCTGTAAGGCTTGAGCCGAGCAAGAAGAACTTGTCCGGATGCTCTGTATCAATGCGCACTTCCACCAATTCCTCGACAACTTTGTCCTCGGCCTTGGTGCCCACATCGTCAAGGACTCCCCGGTCTTTCGGTCCCTCAATCATTTGGACAAAGCCTTTAGCAACTCGGCTCCCGTTGACCACCACAAAACACTACTTCGACATGACTTGATCGCCCCAAACCTCCTCGATTGCCCCCGTAACCGAGGGGAATCTCACCACCTGGTGGTAGGTCAACGCTATGGCTTGTATAGCGTGAAGCCATCCCCTTCCAAGGATCAAATTATAAGTGGATGGCACCTGCAACACCCAGAACTCCACTTGTTTGACCACGGATCCCGCTTTGATCGGTAGGATAATCTTTCCCAAAGGCCACTCCGGTTGTGAGTTGAAACCAACCAGTGGCGAAGTCACCGGGGCCAAATCTGTATCCCGGAGCTTGAGTTGTTTGAAAGCGTCATAGTACATGATCTCGACCGAGCTTCCCTGATCGATCAAGATCCGTTTGACATCAAATTCTTTGACGCGGAGTGTAACCACTAGGGCATCGTTGTGCGGCGTCTGAATGCACTCCAGGTCTCTTGAGGAGAAACTGATCACATCTTTCTCTTCGGTCTTCCCCCTCTTGATCGTAGGCTGAACCGACAAAACTTCCCTCATGTGTTCGGCCTTCTTGATCATACCTCGGAGCTCGCATACACGCGCCAGTTCCACTATGCCGTGGATGACATTAACAACCCCTTGTGGAGGTGCATCTCGGTTTTTCGGTCCCAGCGGGTCAACCGGAGCTTGATTGGCCTTTAAGCCCCCATCAATGTAAAGGTCCAGGTGTCCGGCTGCGACTAGCTCTTCCAAGTGTTGCCTCAAAGGCAAACACTCCTCTGTCCGATGGCCTCGCTCCCGGTGAAATGTGCAACGGTACCGCGAATTGAAGCCCTTCTGTCCGTCACCTAACTTAGCAAGAAACCGGACATACTCCTCGTCACGGATTTCACTAAATATGCGATAGATTGGAATCTTAAAGACCGTGGTGATGCCTGTCCTTGCTTTCAACCTTTTGTTAGCATCGGCTACGTCATCCCAGGGGTAGTCATCCCGGTCATTCCGACGTCCCCTACCCCGGTTTTTGCGATTAGTGCCACGGTCCGATTCCTCAGCGCGGTCGCTGGATCGGCCGGACTCCTGCCCGACCGCGTGCACTTTGCCAGCTGACCGCTTGTCTATTGCTACCGGAGTTGCCTTCGCGGTAGATACTGACGCATCATCCTCTACTCGGATGTGCTCATTGATGCGCTGCATTAGCTGGCCCATGGATGTCGGCTGGTGCATGGTAAGCGAGTCCCGCAGTCTATGTCCGACCGAGAGACCACGATTGTATTGTGTGATTGCAAGGTTGACCGAGTAATCCAAGATCTCGTTGAAGGTCTCCCAATATCTGGAGTTGTATGCCTTCAATGTGTCGCTCGGTTCCATCTTGACACTCAGGAGGTGATCAACTTTCTTTGGTGTTTTGGTGTTGGTTTTGAAGCGCGTCACAAAGGCTTCAGCTAACTGATGCCACCTTTCAATGCTTCCCTCCGGCAACCTCTCGAACCATTTTAAGCCCAACTCGCCCAAGCTTGATGGGAAGATTAGGCACATAAGGGCGTCATTTCGCCTGTGCCCGGCCATGACCTGTCGGAAGTGGCTTACATGCATATAAGGATCGGTTTTTCCGTCATAGAGCATGAACTTTGCCTGGTGGAACCCTGCCGGAAGCGGTGTTGTTTTTATCTCCAAGGAGAAAGGAGTGGCGCTAAGCCTCACCAAGTCTGTGTCTAAAAGGAGAGGCGCAGCCAGGCGGGGTGGAGGCATTCCGACCTCTTCACTGGCGTGAACCCCATAGGATAGTCGTTGGAAAGCCGGCACCCTCTGAGCTTCTCGCCGACGAGCCCGTTCCTTCAAGACTGCCCGCAAATCCTCTGAATGAGCAGAATAAGAATACCTCGATGTCGTCGCCGGACGTGAGGGTCGGTAGGTACTATCTTGCGCGCTGGACTTCTCTTCATGCAGGTCAGAATCTCCAACCTTGTAACTTCTGGTAATGGAAATGGACGCAGTGTGCCGCTGACTCTGACTGCCTGGACGGCGGGGTTGGGTGCGCTCACTGTGGTCTCCCACTCCAGCTACACCCTTCCCTTTAACATGCCACTTCAGCTCCTCCATCTCCACCGCCATTTGCCGGATGACGGCATCCTGGTCCCGTAACTTGTGTTCCAAACATCTGGCATGTGATTCTCTCCACCGCCGATGACCGTCTAGACTCCGTGAATGACCATAACTTCTTTCGCGCTTATCCCGCGCATCTCTTGAATGTCCTCCTGGAGAAGTCTCCAGGTCTGCCATCGGAGGAACGATGGTGGGATGCCCTTCTCTCCGTCTGCCCGACTCCGGGGTAACTCCGTCGACGGCGGACAGTAGAATCTCTTCGTTGTTCGCCATAGACGGTGATCAGACGAGCCTAGAAGACAAGGTTTTGTCTGCAAAATTCCCACAGACGGCGCCAATTGTGCGGGGAGCAAATATTCAGGCAAGCCCGCACTCCTTTCTTCCAAGCTCCGTTTCTATCCGATCACCTGCGTGCACAACAGCAGTGAGCTACCCGGCGGTGTATGGCCGGAAAACCCCTCCGATGATCAAGTTAGCACACACCTGAGGATAGAGAGAGTGAGGAGAAAGTCTAGTGTAAGTATTTCTCTTACCAAATGTTCGTGTGTCCAGCATGGGGGGTGCAGACTTGCTTATATACCTTCTGTGCCCCAAATCTACTCCCAGTGATCTCTCGACACATGGTTCTGCTACCCCATCTATCAGCACAAATCTTGCTAAACATCACCTAACCCGACTGCCAGCCCACTCTTCTAGGAGCTCGGTAGCCGGGCTGCAGCATCTCGGCTGTCAACGGCCATGCTGCGATTCATGCCCAGGTGCCCCCAACAACCGAGCTCCTTTCCAACCATGCTCGACTGCGTTCCGGCGAAGCCAAACTTGAGATTAGTCATACCGGTCAACCAAAGTCCTTCCTGCCGAGCTTCAGGCATGAGCCTTCATGCCGAACTATGGATGCGTGCTTTCCAACCGCACAACGCATAAACCGTGGGACCCTTACTTGACCGGCCTCCGTGCCGACAAGGTGAAGTAGCTCGGTTCCACATGCCCTTGCCATTGCCGAGCAAAAATCACTTCTGGGTCGACCTGGGATACCACGGTCCAAATGTGTTCGGCCCACAATTTGCTTGGTATTACTATGGCCCAATCCAGACCATATTTTTCCCTCTCAAGGCCCAAAATAAATAAATAAACCATTAAAAGTGGTGCAATCTTATATTATGTACATTTAGTTAATAAATTTTCAATTTAAAAAGCAATAAAAAGTAATTTTAAGTAATAGTTTGCTAGAAGTTGTTCAAATTTTATTTCATATTGTAATTTTAGATTATTTTAATATGTTTTTCTTATTGAAATTAGGTTTAATATGTTACGATATGAATATATACTCCATCAATTTGTTATGGATAGATGATGAAATTCTTCACACATGTCCTCTCTGAATCGTGCAATAAAATCATCAATTTCTTATAGATAGATGATGAAATTCTTTACACATGTCCTCTCTAAATCATGCAATAAGATCATCATTCATAGCATAACTCTCTTACCTGAGTTATCTTAACCATGAATCATGATATATAATAATATTGAAGAAAATTGCTAGACAATTGTAACATTTTGTATATTAAGTATAATATAAACAAAAATAATAATAATAATATATACGTATTGTTGGCTTTTTGGCTTTTCGAAGGGTATTTTTGTAAATGTGAGCGTGCCAGCAAGGATCAACCAGTCTTTACAGAAATTGTGATTGCCAATCAATTACCAGACGATTGTGTTTTAGTTCTTTCAGCCTCAATGAAGAGGACTTTACTGGTGGCTTGACTTAGGAGAAATTAAGAGAAATAACAATTAATATGAAGAACAATGGAAGTATTTCATAAATGAAAAAACTTACAATAGTCCAAACTCAGCCTCGAAGAGGTTTACAGCAACAGTCCACTTGAATCTACTTGAGACTACTCCTATGAATTGAAGTGTAATGCAGATATGTAAAGTGCAGGTATTGAAAGTACAGGAATGTAAAACTGGAAAGTAAAAATATGAAATAAAGACTGGTATCTATGATCTGAGTTCCGTCCCTTTTCCTGGGGGTCTCTCTGCTATTTATACTTGTTGAAGATGACCTTCGAACTGCTCTTCGAACCGTCGAACTGCTCCTCCATGATCGCTGATCATGTTGCCTTAGAAATAGCTCCATTATGCCACCATTTGCAGTTAGGCTTCCCTCATGTATTTGAATTTGAATATGAGTAACCGTTGAAGCCACGTCACCTTGCGTTTCTTTACTGATCCAATGTTGCTCAGACTATGTGAGAACCAATCATCATCACCACGTGTACGATCAGGATTGGAGACTTAAATTATTTTCCAATAATACCCTTATTCTACCACGTGTCGGATTGTAACTGGTTTTTACAAAATATATAGCTAACACCCTCTAGAGAAATTCTCTCGAACAATTCTTCATTTTCTTTTTTTGTTTTGAATTTCCATTGTCTCTAAGTTTTTTTCAACCCTCTTCTACATTTTAGATCATAGATTTTCCTTTTCTCTCTCTTTCTCTGCAACTCAACAACATTCATGGTTGCCTGTTTCGATCGCAACCCCTTCAATGAAGATGAAATTAATCCCTTTGTTGTAGGCTCTCTCTCTCTCCCTTTGGGTGAAGAAATTCCTGAGTTTGGTGTACCATAAGTGCACAATTCGAAGTAAACATTTACGGTTTCTAAGAATTTTAGAGTTATAGGGTTTCCTTGTGACAACCACCTCATTAATTAAGCAAATTAATGATATTAATTATATGCTTATTATTAATTATGTGATTATGAGTTATTGATTTGCCATGTGATTATTTGGATGGTGATATTGTGGACAAATAAGTTAGAGTAAAAATTAAACTTGTCTGATTCGTTAATTTTAACAAGTTAGAATTGTGTAATTGGATCAGAATTAGAGTCTAATTCACATTAGTATAATTTAATTTAGTTGAATTTAGATTATAGAATGATGAGATTAATTTAATTTGAGTCAATTAAATACAACTTAATTTAGGAAATGAATTATTATTATTATTATTCTAGAGTATTCTATTTATCTAATAGGAAACAAAAGATGTAAAATGGACTTTGGTGACCTTTATAGAGTTACACGTAGAGAGAGAGAAAGAGAGACTCTAGAGCAAGAATTCAACAAGAAAGGTAGGAGAGGGGAAGAATTTAGGAAGAAGATAGAAGTGGCCCAAAATACCTTGGTGCTAACTTGCTTTTGGTTTCAAAGTGAGTATGCCCTTTTCATTGGTGTCACTTTAATAAAAATATGATCGCCCACTTCATAATCCTTGTCTTGCTTTCAGACATTCACGTAACTTTTCTGTCGACTTTGCACAGGTTTCAATATTTGTTGAATTAATTTCACATTTTTTCCGTTGTTTCATGTACAATCTCAGGCCTAAATAAAGGCCCATCTCCAATTTCTGCCCAACAAATAGGAGACTGACATTTTCTGCCATATAAAGCCTCGAAAGGCGCCATACCAGTGCTTGAATGAAAATTATTGTTCTAGACAAATTCGGGTAAAGGTAAGTGAGTTTTCAAATTTCCTTGAAAATCAAATACACACATACGCAACATATTCTCCAGAGTTTGGATTGTTCTTTTTGACTGGCCATCGGTTTGTGGATGATAAGCACTGGTCAATCTCAGCTCGGTTTCCAATGCTAATTTACGAATGTAATTGACTGTTTTAATTACTGAAAGGATATTCATTCTTAACTCCTTTACACATTTGTTATTTATTGGGCTTTAGTTCACAGTTTATTACGTATATATAGGTGGTCAGGCACCGAAGCAAAGTTAGCGGCGTCAACCTGATTCCGTTTTGTCAAGCCAACCCATTGTGCCTCACTGCGAGGTTCCGAGTTGTTATTGTCAAGACTTTTTGGGTGATCCTAGTCCAATCTTTTTAAATATATGTTTAGACATGGACTTGGACTTATGTGTGTATCGGTGGCTATATATATAGAAGTTGTTGATTCATTTAAGTCCTCACAGCTCTTTAGTCATTATGTTTTAATATTTATAGGCTTCTGCCGACCCCTCTTATCGTATAATTGTTATTACTATTAAGCATGCCTTTGGTAATCACGGATTACTGGCCGGTTACGATACTAAACCCTTAGGAGCGAGTTTGGGGTCATGATATTCTTGTTCTTGAGGATGACATTCCTCTTAAGAACTTTCGATGGGCTTGTGATGTCTTGACTAGGGGTTATGTCCTCAACCCTCTTGCCCAAGCAGAGCTTCATTTGTTTTTGGACCAACTTCCAGTGCTCCTTTATTGGCATCGGAATTCCATGGTCACTATGCAATCTTTAGACCAACTTTCGTCTCTACGGATTCAGGCCCAGTATGAAGCAGAAAACTTCACCGAAGAATTCGACGACTTCAAGAATAAAGATTCTGCATATTGGGATGATTTGATCGTAGATGAATTGGAACAAAGATTGAGGGAGGAGGCTTTTGAAATAAAGGCTGAAGAGCTCTATTATGAAGTGAGAGCACATCAGCTCATGCAGCCAACTCTTGAAGAAATAGAAGATATAATAAAGAAAGAACAGAAATTCATTGACCATTGTTGGACTAAATTTCATGATCTTGTTATCTATTCTATTCCTTATTTTTATGAACTTGAGTTTGTACCCAAATGGGGTTATTCAATGTAATCTCTTTATCTTTAATACAAACAAAGTTCTTTTGCACTCGCCATTGCTCGACTCTGCTTCCTTTTATATTTTAAAACTAATTTAGAGCTTCGAATTGGACAACCTCATCCTTCGAATTATATATTCAATCATTTTCTTTTAATGATAATAATGAAACACTAGAAGGAACCAATCATGTCTTTTTCTAATTCATGGAGTAAAATTGACAATTCTGGCAGATATTATCTTAGTGCTTCGATTTCAACAACTTTACTCTTCAACACTAACTGTAACCAATATATGGTCATGGTTGATATAGCCAATCAATTTTAAGCTGATTTCTTTGGCTTCGAAGGGCAACCTAAGGCAATTCCTTCTTGTACATATAGAAACCAATGATTGGTTTTAGATGTTTCGAACAGTGCCCCTCTTCTTTAAAGAATCCTAGGGTTTGCTTAGAATGTTGTCACTTTGACTGATAACCTTCAAACAGGTCTTTGGACTTTTTGAAGTAGACCAATACTTTGAGCATTCAAGTATTTTTAAGCATGTAGTATGCTTCGAAGTCGGCTTCTGCATTTCGAAGCCGTTGTTGTTTGAAATTTTAGCGCCAAAATTTGGCTTCGAAGCTGGCATCAATGTGCTTTTCCCTCCAGAAATTATCGATGTTGAAAGAGATTCCTTGTATTCACACGTTTTAGTACTTAACGACTTACGAGATATATTCCCGAACACAAAAGTTATTTAAAACCTTTTTACTCTGTGCTCCGGAATTGCTTACGCATTCAAACCCCCTTTAGATTTCCATTTCTCTCTACTCCCTTCTATATTTTCCGAAAAAACTCACTATCAATGGCTTCTTCCTCATCAAAAGTTCCGACCATAGAGCGCGTAAGCTCATCTGTGGCTTTGAAACGGCTTATTGATGCTGAATGTGAGAAATACAAGGGTGATGAGAAAAGTGTTATCGATGGGCGTATCTTTATCCCTCGTCGCCATGTGCAGCGAGAGTACGTGCTTGGGCCCATTTTCAAGGAGATCCCTTCTGAGCTTCCCGCCCTTTATCCTCGTTTGGAGAATCAATGTCTTCTGTATGAGGGTGGTTTCGACTAGAAAGGCTGGAAAGTCAATCGTCCTCACCGATGCTGGCCCATGATGAGACCAGAGTGGCAAGAATGGCACGACCGGGTTGTCCCTGCTAGGACACTGGACCTTCAAGAACTCTGCCTTCTCGATGCTCTTCGACTATCTAGGGTAACTATCTCAGAAGACCCTTTTCTAATTCCCGCTGCTTTATGTTTTTGGAACCCTATTTTCAATTTCTTTCAGTTTAGGTGTGGGATGATGGCTCCCACTGTCCTTGACATTTGCCATCTTTTAGGAGTATCTCCTATTGGTACTCCCATTACCCCAGATTTCCCTGATTTAACGGTCCCTTTCCTTCTCCCTTCTTTTACTTCCTCTTATAGTGATTTTGTTAGAGCTGAGAATAAAAAAGAGGGCCCGGTAACTGATAGGGAATTCTTTTCCTTCTTGTTATACTGGCTTTGCAAATTTCTCTTCTGTACTTCTTCCCAAAGAATAATGTCAGAATTTGCTCCTCTTGCCAAAGCCTTCGTCTTGCGGAAACGGGTAGCCTTGGCCCCATATATCTTAGGCCATACATATAGAGCTTGCTCTCTCTTTTGTGAAAAACCCTTAGATGCTAACCAAGGGGGGCCATTCTGGATCCTTCAGCTTTGGCTTTTCGCCTACTTCACCGACTTGCAATCTAAATGCCTCAAATTTTCTGGGCCGTTTTCTTTTACTCATGGCATAAGATTGGCCAATGCTTCACTCTATCCCTCTACTTTTTCCTTTTATTTTTCTTTCTTTCATCAGCTACCAGCCACCCCTCTTCTTCATTACTTCCGTCCCTTCGAATCCAATATTGGCCCAACTTGGTTGAATAATTTCCTAAGTGACAGGGTCTGCACCTTACCTGTTCATAAGAAGATATGGGCTTCTCTTCTAATTCCTCGAGAGATATTCATCGGGACCACCAATCCTAGAGCTTATAAATGTATAGCTGAGCCCTATTGTCCTGCCCAATTTGTTAGAGACAATTTGGTCTCACAAGGGGTTCCAATCCCTCTCTGTAGCAACACCAATCTGAGCCTTACTAAGAGGGATTTGAAGGTTCGAAAATCAAGGTTAGAAGAGGCAACCTTCAAGTTTATGGATGATTTGGCCAGTTTTGAGTTCACCCCTTTCTCTCCTCAAGGTTCTGAATTGAAGAGATATCAAAATTGGTGGGTGAGCAACATGGAGGTTTATTTGGATATACCCCCTCAGAACCTATTGGAGGTGCTGGATGTGCCCAAGCCCAAGGGAGCTGAGACTGTTATTTCTTCCACTGTTTCAATTACAATACCTGCTACAACTCAGTTTACTTCGGCTGCTTCAATTCCTCCTAGAGTCACCCGAAGTATGTACCCCTTTTTCCTTTTCTCTAACCTCCCCACATAATGCTTGCTATCTTATCTCTAATCCTTCTTCTATGAAGGTGGTCAACAACAAAAGAAGAAGAGACTCCTTGAGCTAGAAAAGGAAAAAACTGAGCTTCCAGAGACAGAAGAAGAAGAAGAAGATCAAGAACAGGAGTCTCCCTTGAAAAGAAGCAAAAGAGTACCCCAATTGGCTCAAGAGGAGACGGCCGCTAAGAAGGTAGAGGAGGAGCTCATTTTTGAAGAGTCTGGATCCTAATCTAAAGAGGTCGAGAAGACAATGGAGGAGCGAATGATATCAATTCAAAGGAAAAGGAGAAAAAAAATTACTGTTTCTCTTTCCGACTTTACTGAAGATTCTGATTCCGAGACAATTGCCCAAGTAATAGAAAAGAGGAGGAAGATTACTACCGGCTCGTTTGAAGACCCCAACCATAAGGCTGTAGAACAAGAATATTCCAAAGCCATAGTTGTCCTTGAAAGGGCTGAGGGGAGGCAGCAGCAACAATTCCTAAGAGAGAAGGTCGTTGCCGTTGATGCATTACCAAAGGAAATGGCAATAGAACAACAGACTATTGAACTATACACTGGAACAAGTAATTTTCTTCATGCCTTTATTCTTTCTTGTCGAATCTTCAAGAGTGAGACTTGACATTACCTCACATTTTCTTCTTTTTGCAGCAACAACCACTGCATATTCATCTTTCCATCGGGTACCTTCCCCAATTTCAGTTGAAGTTGACCAGATGCAACGCGTGAAAACCCATTCAAAACATGCTCCCACTTCCTAAGCCTGATTCAATACATCTTTTCCGAGTCCAAGTATCCCTGCATCTCTTTTCTTGGTTAGAAACCATACCTCCCTTTCTTGACTCTTGATCTGCCTCAGTTTTGTTATTCGATCCTCGCTCTTCCTCCTACTGCTACTTCATCTCACATGGCAGTTGATTCTCCTTCAGAGGGTGCTGATAGTTCCCAACTCTTGGTTCATCATCTTTACCCCTTCCAGCCCCTCTTCACTTTGATTCATTGGTGGTTTAAGACCATAGAGGCTGCCAGAAATGCTCCACCTATTTCTCCTGTTCCCATGCAGTCCTCTGTGCTTTTCACCACAACACTTTCTGCACCCCTCATGTCTAATGGATGAGGTTAGACATTTTCGAAGCCAAACTGGCTAGTTTCTCCGACACACCCTCTACCTCTCCATCATTTAATGCCGAAGCTGAGCCATTAGTCCTTGGCTGACTCCTTTGCTTGGAAATTTTTGAGAGTTCTTCCTCTAGCAGCAAGCCTTCTGCACCTTTGATAGATATGGGCACATGCCTGAACTGCTAATTTCTTTCTCAAGAATTCCCTTCGAGGCTCTGCAAAGGCCAATAATCAGAGATGGGTTCCTTCAATGTTGCAAAATCGCTGAGCAGTCCGGTATGAAAGTTTCAAGTTATCTATCTCAGGCAGCAGCTACTGTGACTTCTACCTCAACATTTGTCATGCTGCTAAGGCTGCAGATGAGAAACTGGCTAAGGATCAGAGTTTTGTTCTCGAGTGCATACAAGTACAGATCTCAAGGAACAGCACTCTTCTGCTTCTCAATTTCGAATTCAGCTGCTGGAGAAGAAACCCAACTTGAAGAGGACTAGCTGCAGTAAACCGGGCCTGGTTCGAAACCGATTACCAAATTGCACTCACCAATCAAGAGTTGACTGATCGAAAAGGAGACATGGCTGCAGCTATCCAAATCCTCTCAAGCCAAAGAGAAGAAGCCTTAATTCTCGTATTTTCCATTCTTTTCTCTAACATTCTTCCTCTTACCACTCAGGAAGAAGATTCTCATCTAACTCTCTCCGTCTTTCTAGAACGTTCTCTCTTTTATTGTGGGAACATTAAGTTAGCTTAGTCATTATCGATACAATTA